>CM055896.1:33240066-33280066 GCA_029582155.1 Panopea generosa
GGGCTATTTCTTATACCGATGCTTTTTTATTTAAAATAATGAATTCTTATCCCTTATTGATATACTCACGTAATGTTATTTGAAACATTGGGCGATCATTATGTTACCGTACTGTTTCAATGTCGGAAGAGGCTATTTATCTAGCCTGGTTCTCGGACCCAAATGCTCTCGACGTTGCCTTCGCATTCTTATATTATATGAGACCGGGGACCAGTTCTACTATTTATCAAGGGTAGAGGCTAAATATCAAGAAGGTTCCCTGTCAATGCGCATGATCCTTGTAACATTCGGAATACTCGGATTTTTCTATTTACCGCTAAAATCCAAGATTGACAGTTAATGCTTTCGGTAATAATAATGTCTTTTACATGGAATTAGTGGTTGGATGTAAACGCAGGTACATGTGATAATCTTAGTTTATGTTTTGTTTAAGTCAATCATGTACATGTAAACTAGAGTTTAGTTCAAACTTATTAATTTTACTAGGCTACAATTGTGAAACTTGGTACCAGTTTACAACTTTGACAAATCACGCTCTTCCTTGGTAGAACCAATACTAAGCATATGCGGGAAAAGCGTCTTACTCAAGGACACCACACATAGTCGTGGCGGAGGATCGAACTCCAGCACCCCCCCCCCCTCCACCCCTATCGAACATAGATTCAGTGCTCTCATACTACTAGACCCCCCCCCCCCCCACACACACACACAGCACACACACACACACACACAACAAACACACCAAGTGTTTAGTATACTAATTGACTATAATAGCCTTAGTTTAAATTGCATGTCAATAAATCAATGTATGGTCTGGTTGATAATTTAATAAAGAATATTATACTAAGGGTGTGTGTGCATCCGTCCACTGCAGGGTTAATATCTTGGTTGGTAACTAAGCTCATATTTAAGGTGTTTATGCACAGCTTTTTAATTATTCTTAAATCTGATTTGTTGTCTCCAAAGAAGCAAAATAAAAAAATCTTTACAAGGCTTTCAAGAAATTGCAATATGTCGCACTAAGTGGGTAATGTGTCACACTTTCAGATAAGGGGTAAGGAGTTTGAATCATTATATAGCCAACTGTGCTGGTGAGTAACTGTTTTTATGAGAGGCCATCTAATCAAGCTGGGGATTAACCCGCAACCTCAGACATGAGAAGCCCAACAACTCTATCCATTTTGACTTCCCCCCCCCCCCCCCCCCCCCCCACATTCTACCAATCCTTTGAAAATGGTTAATTGTATCCATTGTAATTTATGTTTTCAGGTCCTGTCATATGTGTTGTTGTTTTTTCTGATGAGAACAACTATAATGGTAAGTTTAATTGTTAAAATAAATTCTTATAAATAGAGTTTAAAAGAATGACAGGAGAGTCACTGGGAATACTTTACAATTGTTTAAAAGAAATAATGTGTTATTATTAGGGTAACCATTGTAAGATAAAGAAGATATCCATTAAAAATGAAATGAATACACTTAAATACATTAAATGGTATGTATATCATTTTAGATTCCATCAATAGCTGTGCCCGGTTAGCTCAGTCAGTAGCATGTCTGACTATCATTTCATTGTCATAGTTCAAATCACCACACAGTCACCGTCTTAGTGATGATTGATATATATTGTCAGTTGTTACTGATGCTGAAGTAGGAAAGTTGTCAGTTGCTTGTAGAGATGGGGTGTGTCAAGCGCTGGTACTGGTTAACCTTCCAGGAACCAAGTTGTTAGCTAAACTGATCGTCTGTTAGCCATCAGTGGCATAATAATGATGCTAAATATTCAAACAAACATTAATTAACACAATTAAATATTGCTTTGGACAAAAAAAAATAAAAACATTACAATATCATACAAAACTTTAATATGTTAGCACACAAATAAGTTGATATCATGAAATATTCACTTGCTGTGATTGTAGGTAGTGCCAACACAGTTTGCTGTAGATCCTTTTCCAGGAATTGCACCTGTAGGTAATATAGAGTTGCATTTAAACAATACAATTACATATATCTTCCCACATTCTACAATATGTTTTTCTTTAAAGGAACACTTTTTGTCGTTGTTTACAGAGCTGTGTCATCAGTTTTATTCAATTGCCCAGGATTCACTGAATTTGTGTGTGAATGACATTGTGTAATTATATTATTATAATCTATCAAATTTGATGAGGCTGCAATAGCATTTCAAATGTCTGATTGATTGGACTAATTTATTAAAATGTAACTAATGTATAAATATTTTTTACAATTTCAGTAATGTAATAGATCTATACAACTTAGCTAACATTAAATTTTGTCGATTGTAGGTAGTGCCAAATCAGCATGTTGCTGTCAGTCCTGGTCTTACACCAGATAGGATCACCCAGGTAAAATAAAGTTGTATTTTAATAATCTCATTTCATACATTCACAGTTATTTTTAGTAACAAAACAATACAAGTACCAATGGAGAGAAAAATATGTTGAATAACTATTCTTTATTGAAATGCCTCAAAACAATTAATATGCACTTACAACTTTTATACATAAATATACTGACTATTACCTCTGTAGCCTTTTGGATAATGAGTCCAAGATCAAGATAAATATGACAACAGTCCATGGTGTTGCATTATGACAAATAATCAGACTCAGTTTAAAAAATTGATTCATAGTCTTGTTTTGTCATTTAATCGTTATAAATTATTTATAGAATGAAAATCAACCATAGGTTAAAAGTTCCTGAAGCATTTATGTAACATAAATAATGCAAAGGCAATAGCACCAAAGCTATTTTTAACACATTTCAGGCTATATATAGCTTTTCCAGTTTTATTGGTGGTAGAAGACCTCATAATGAATCCGAGTATAAGCGCTGTTCTTCCGCAAGTAACTGGCAAACTTCCTCTATTGAAGTTTTTGGAGCAAGTGGATCTCGAACCTATGACCTTAGCTGTGAGAGGTCAATGATCTTGAAACAGCGCCTTAGACCACTAGGTCATGGAGAAACCCTTATATAGGTTTAAAGAAGCAAATATTTGCATATATTACAGGTAGTGCCAACTGACTATGTACTGGTAGTTTAGCCCTGATCAGGCACTATCTGAAGTCATCCAGGTATAATTAAAACAATATATTTCTTATAATCTTTTTTTCTCAGTTTTTATCTTCTGTTTTATGATATAAGAATAGCATCATACAAAACTGTGTGTCCTTTCAAGTATTAGATCAAGTCTAGGTCATACAGTTTAAAGTTCAAATTAGCACAGTGTCTGCTTACTGCTCCAAATGATCTTAATCCCTGAAACGAATTTGATATAGCTTGATACAAATATTCACCTCATTGATACAGCATGTGTTACTAGACTTGCAGTCAGTAATGATTGATGTAAAGGTTTTAATTGAAAATCAATGATCAAATGTCTGTTTAACAACACCGAAATTTACAAAAATATTAGTGGGTTATCTTATTTTCACCTAAGTTTTTACTTGTGATTTCAGGTAGCACCAACTTAGCAACTAGTTGAATTTAGTCCTAATCAGGCCACATGAAGATATTATCCAGGTATAATTTAAATATATATTTAGTAAATTTAGTTGATGTTTGTGTGCCATGGTAAGTTAAACTCAACTGACACCTGTATATGAAGAGTGTATGTGTGTCAAGGTAAGTTTTACTCACCTGGCACCTGTTTATGAGGAGTGTATATGTGTCAAGGTAAGTTTCACTCACCTGGTACCCATGTATGAAGAGTGTATATGTGTCAAGGTAAGTTTCACTCACCTGACATCTGTATGTGTGTCACAGTAAGATTCACTCACCTGGTACCTGTTTATGAAGAGTTTATGTGTGTCAAGGTAAGTTTCTCTCTCCTCATACCTATGTACAAGGAATATATGTGTGTCAAGGTAAGTTTCCCTCTCCTCATATCAATATATGATGAGTGTATGTGTGTCAAAGTAAGTCTCCCTCTCATCATACCTATGTATGAGGAGTGTATGTGTGTCAAGGTAAGGTGCTCTCTCCTCATACCTATGTACAAGGAGTGTATGTGTGTCAAGGTAAGTTTACTTCTCTTACCTATGTACCGCTTCATACCTCATTCTGTATGTGTATGTGTGTCGCTGTAAAAAGAGTGTAAAATTATTGAAAAAAGTTTTCCAATTGTCGGTTTATTCAAGTTTGCTTAATGGCGACGATTTAATTTTTACAAAATTGATAATTAAAAGCAAACATTTCTAAAGCTTGAATTACTGTAAGGCTTAAAAATAAAACAGGAATTTGAACTATCATAATTAATGTACAGTGTAAGTTTAATGCAGCTTCAAAATGCATCCTTATAGTACAATGAAGTACATCTGTCTTTAAGATGGAAGATGTTGGTTCAATCCCAACTAAGGATATCTGTTGGAGGCTTCATACTACGTATTGTAAATCAGTTTTGAATTTATGAAATGAGGATAGTGAAAAATGCTTATATTAGTAAATAAGTTTGTATTTATTTCAGGAATGGTAGCATAATTTTGAGTTTGATCCAGTGATGAAAAACAGGCTAGATTAATGTCTGAAGTCCGAACTAGACTAGAGAATGTTTTTCGTCTTTCAATGAAAACTCAAAATTGTATAATTTACAATATATTTTCAAATTATTTAAGATGAAAGAATAACTATGATGATGTTTGTTTTTATATTTAAAAAAACAGAAATATCTAGCTACCAATTTAATGTCATTGTTTGAATAGTGACTTTGTTCCAAGTCCTGTTGAATAAGCACAGTTGTGCACATCTTTATGGCTACCTAGGCTACAGTAAGCATCCCATGAAATGTAATGTCCTAAAAGCTAAAATCAAAGCAACATCATGGTGCCAATGAAATGCAAACTGGTACTTTTAGCACTACCAAATTCAATTGATTTTCATAGAGAAACGAAATGCAGTTTCTATTGTTTCAACATTGCACATCATTAACACATAATGCACGTTTTTCTATATATCAGATGTCCACTCTCTTCGCTAAATGACCATAAAATATGTTACTAATTCTATTTTTGGCCTGCTGTACGTGAACCTTTGACAGTGTCATATATCAAAAGTTCAAACTAATTAGTATCTCCAAATCTTAAATAACTAAATGCTTGTACTTATAGCATGCCATACACACCATTATTATTTTAGGTTTAAGTTTTACATTATTAAAAAATAGAATACAATAATTAATAATTGAAGTGACTGACAATAACACACTATATATATAGTTGACATACAGACTGAATGATTGTATTCAAGTGTTTCAATATTCTTTATTTTCATTTCAATTTGCCTTACTGAATGGAAACTAAATAGGGTTTAAAAAGTTATAAGTTAAACTTTGCTTAATGATTGTCTTATTTGTATAAATAAGCCATATTTCATACCAAATATTTTAACTAAAGTCCACATCATTGCACAATTGAAAGCCTTTATTATATATCATTATGAAAAAGTAATGGAAGTCTATCAATTTGTCCATGGTCAGACTTGAACTGACATCTCACTCCTTGGAGGAGTTTGTACTTTCTTGTACTACAAAGACTTTCTCCCTGATAGACTTCCTGTGTAAAGCTAAGAAAGTATTACCTCTTTTCTGTATTTACAATTTCTACAATAAAAAACACACTTAATATTGATACACAGAAGTTACAGAACAATATTTAATATTTTAAACCACTCTTTAATAAGTACAAATACAAACAATCACTGTCATTTTTTCTCAAAGAGTAAACGTTTGTTGAGACTGCAGTATACTGTTATAGATCTGTTTGTGGGTGGGGTGCATTTTAATGCTGTGTATTATTTTGATGTTTTTGCTTTTAAACTCTTATAATGGCAGTTCCATATACATGTTTGTATGTGTGTAAGGGAAGGGGGGGGGGGGGGGGGGGGGAGGGTTGGTAATAATTTTTGTTATGAAGGTACATAAGTTATCGATTACATTGTTATAACTCATAAAAACCTAAAAATAACAACTCCCAGTGGTAAAACCAAATTTTAATGTCACATTATTATGATATTTACAGAACTCTGATCGAAAACACCTACCAATCAATGTCTAAATGTTATTTCTCATTCACAATGTAGAAAAAATATATTGTATATTCGTCAAGACAATATCATTTTTCCTTCACAATGCAGAAAAATGTAATATAAACGTCAAGAAGGTTCAATACTCTCCAAAATTGGAGGTTTTGTTGTTCATATTCGCAAGAGAGATATTGCGATTATGAAAAAATATTGATCATGCGCAGTGACAAGGGAACCTTCTTGATGAATAGCCTCTTCCTTTATCAAGAAGGTTCCCCTGTCACTGCGCATGATCAATATTTTTTCATATTCGCAATATCTCTCCTGCGAATATGAAAAACCAAAACCTCCATTTTTGGAGAGTATTGAACCTTCTTGACGTTTATCTGTTTATATTACATTTTTCTGCATTGTGAAGGAAAAATGATATTCTCTTGACGAATATACATTATATTTTTCTACATCGTGAAGGAGAAATAACATTTAGACATTGATTCGTAGGTGTTTTTCGATCAGAGTTCTGTAAATATCATAATAATGTGACTTTAAAATTTGGTTTTACCAGTGGGAGTTTGTTATTTTTAGTTTTTTATGAGTATAACAATGTAATCGATAACTTATATACCTTCATTACAAAAATTGTTACCCCCCCCCCCTCTTCCCTTACACACATACAAACATGTATATGGAACTGCCATTATAAGAGTTTAAAAGCAAAAACATCAAAATAATACACCGCATTAAAATGCACCCCACCCACAAACAGATCTATAACAGTATACTGCAGTCTCAACAAACGTTTACTCTTCGAGAAAAAATGACAGTGATTGTTTCTATTTATACTTATTAAAGAGTGGTTTAAAACATTAAATATTGTTCTGTAACTTCTGTGTATCAATATTAATTGTGTTTTTTATTGTAGAAATTGTAAATACAGAAAAGAGGTAATACTTTCTTAGCTTTACACAGGAAGTCTATCAGGGAGAAAGTCTTTGTAGTACAAGAAAGTACAAACTCCTCCAAGGAGTGAGATGTCAGTTCAAGTCTGACCATGGACAAATTGATAGACTTCCATTACTTTTTCATAATGATATATAATAAAGGCTTTCAATTGTGCAATGATGTGGACTTTGGTTAAACTATTTGGTATGAAATATGACTTATTTATATCAATAAGACAATCATTAAGCAAAGTTTAACTTATAAACTTTTTAAACCCTATTTAGTTTCCATTCAGTAAGGCAAATTGAAATGAAAATAAAGAATATTGAAATACTTGCATACAATCATTCAGTCAGTATGTCAACTATATATATAGTGTGTTATTGTCAGTCACTTCACTTCAATTATTAATTATTGTATTCTTTTTTTTAATAATGTAAAACTTAAACCCAAAATAATAATGGTGTGTATGGCATGCTATAAGTACAATCATTTAGTTATTTAAGATTTGGAGATACTAATTAGTTTGAACTTTTGATATATGACACTGTCAAAGTTTCACGTACAGCAGGCCAAAAATAGAATAAGTAACATATTTTATGGTCATTTAGTGAAGAGAGTGGACATCTGATATATAGAAAATCGTGTGTTATGTGTTAATGATGTGCAATGTTGAAACAATAGAAACTGCATTTCGTTTCTTTATGAAAATCAATTGAATTTGGGTAGTGCTTAAAGTACCAGTTTGCATTTCATTGGCACTATGATGTTGCTTTGCTTTTAGCTTTTAGGACATTACATTTCATGGGATGCTTACTGTAGCCTAGGTAGCCATAAAGATGTGCACAACTGTGCTTATTCAACAGGACTTAGAACAAAGTCACTATTCAAACAATGACATTAAATTGGTAGCTAGATACTTTTGGTTTTTTAATATAAAAAAAACATCATCATAGTTATTCTTTCATCTTAAATAATTTGAAAATATATTGCAAATTATACAATTTTGAGTTTTCATTGAAAGATGAAAAACATTCTCTAGTCTAGTTTGGACTTCAGACATTAATCTAGCCTGTTTTTCATCATTGGATCAAACTCAAATTTATGCTACCATTCCTGAAATAAACACAAACTTATTTACTAATATAAGCATTTTTCACTATCCTCATTTCATAAATTCAAAACTGATTTACAATACGTAGTATGAAGCCTCCAACAGATATCCTTAGTTGGGATTGAACCAACATCTTCCATCTTAAAGACAGATGTACTTCATTGTACTATAAGGATGCATTTTGAAGCTGCATTAAACTTACACTGTACATTAATTATGATAGTTCAAATTCCTGTTTTATTTTTAAATCTTACAGTAATTCAAGCTTTAAAAATGTTTGCTTTTAATTATCAATTTTGTAAAAATTAAATCGTCGCCATTAAGCAAACTTGAATAAACCGACAATTGGAAAACTTTTTTCAATAATTTTACACTCTTTTTACAGCGACACACATACACGTACAGGTATGAAGCGGTACATAGGTAAGAGAAGTAAACTTACCTTGACACACATACACTCCTTGTACATAGGTATAAGGAGAGAGAATCTTACCCCAACACACATACACTCCTCATACATAGATACGAGGAGAGGGAGACTTACTTTGACACACATACACTCATCATATATTGGTATGAGGAGAGGGAAACTTACCTTGACACACATATATTCCTTGTACATAGGTATGAGGAGAGAGAAACTTACCTTGACACACATACACTTCTCATACATTGGTAAGAGGAGAGGGAATCTTACCCTGACACACATACACTCTTATACATTGGTAAGAGGAGAGGGAATCTTACCCCGACACATAAACTCCTTTTTTCTTCTGTGTTGCCTTGAAACTGAGTTGTTTTTCTATTTTTCTTCTTTGATGAGATTTTTTACTTAGGCGTAAGTTTTTCTATTGTGTTTATTGTGCCACGAGTAGAATCTATACATATAACATCAGGGGCATAATGTTTAAATTCTATAGCCTGTTCTTTGGTCATCAGAACCAACATGAAATCTTCTTTCCTAAGTTGGATAGAATTAGATTATGTGTGTTGCTGCTTATATAACAGCACAGGATTATTGGGGAGTGACTGCAGACTTTGAACTCTTAAATGCACTGATGTTGACTACTAATATTTTGTACCATGGATAAACGTGACCTAATCTGATTCCTTACAGATTCTGGGATAGGAAGGAAACGAGTTTGATTTAAACCAGTTGCATGAAAATGAGTCTGTATGTACTTCACAGAAACAACCCCAAAACTTTGCACTATTACATTCATTCTTGATGGGCAGATCTTACCTATTTTTGCTGAGTCTTTACGTGCACGTTTATTACTTAAAACAGCATTCTTAATGTTATTACTATTTTCACTAAGTTTTGAACCACTTCGATAACATATAAAGTTCTTGTATACTTTACCACAGACCTTTTTCGTAGCTAAGCACTTAAAAAACCCATTATTTGTACATTCCTCATTGGATTTCCAACACATAAATTCCTGTTCAGTTTTAAAATTAAATGTTTGTATTGCCATTTCAGTTCCATGAATAGTCTTAAGGTGTTCAGTCATTTTATCTACTGTCCTAAACTTTTCAGAACAAGATGGTACACTGCAAGGAATTGAAGTCAATGTTTTTTCCTTTTTGTCTAATGGACTAGAACAGCATTTACGACTATGTCTTTTCAAACTTTTCTTTGAAGAGAAATACATATTGCAATGACTACAAACAGTTCCAACAAGACAAGAATCTTTACCTAATGGTGGGTTTATGTAAACGTGATCAGTAAAGCTACTGCAGACTGCTACTACCAATGTTATAAAATGCTACTGATGGATCTGAAGTTATTACACTCTCAGTGAAAGAAGTACTTTTTAAATCATCTACAACAGAAGTATAACCACAATTAAGTAATTCATTTGCTACATTCTGGTAAGGAAATGTGGATCCAGTGACATCATCAATTGCAAATCATAATGACCCCCTACACTGGTTGTATACAAAATATGAATAGGAGCTGTTGATATGTAACTGTTTTGTTCATCAAAAGTGATAGTATTAACAACATTATTATCATTAACACCTTGTGTTACAAAACTATTACGCCTGAAATGCCTACTTAAAGCGACTATACACTCAAATCCAGCATATACACCATCTAAAGATAACCCGTTTAAATCGTCACTCATTGATCCTTGAATAAAGAAATCATTGAAATCATCTTCATGTTCCCTAATATAAGACACTGCAATTTGCCGTAACTCGGAATAACTACTTTCATGACCAAATAATCCGAAACTAACAGCTCTAAAAATACAATTGCCATCTCCATACACATGCTGCCTAATTAAACCAAAATTACGAATATATTCATCCTGATTAAATACATCAAGAGGTACAAGATCTCTACTACATGTGTCTACACATTGCATGCTGAAACTGTTCATCTGAAACAAAAGTTGTTTTCTACCATTACAATTAACTAATAAATAGTATGTTCACTGACACATGCTTGTATTTGTGAAAAAATATATCACCGAAGTTAGTATAGTATTTCACAAATCAATATCAATTTTGATGTGCAGAAAATATTTAATTTCCAATACTAAATAAATTATAAAAGTATTCTTTAGTAAAATATACTTCAATAACTATTAATTACTATTTGAATATTTCAGTATTACTAGTATTTGTATTATCTTTCTTTTGTTGTTATACCTGATCAAACGCATCTGGAGCTATCTGGTTGTGTAAACCGGAACCATCAGTCTTGAAAGAGAAATACATTAATATCAATGATATTTGATATCAAAATATTTGGAGTACACTCAGTTCTTTCCTTTAATCAAAATCAATAGATATCAGGTCAGTTTAACTTACTGTGACGCACATACACAGGTGTCAGGTGAGTGAAACTTAACTTGACAAACACACACTCTTCATAAACAGGTACCAGGTGAGTAAAACTTACCTTGACACACAAACACAGGTGTCAGGTGAGTGAAACTTACCTGGACACACATACACAGTTGTCAGGTGAGTGAAACTTACCTTGGTACACATACACTCTTCATACATAGGTGTCAGGTGAGTGAAACTTACCTTGACACACATACTCTTCATACACAGGTGTCAGGTTAGTAAAACTTACCTTGACACACACACACTCTTCATACACAGGTGTCAGGTTAGTAAAGCTTACCTTGACACACATACACTCTTCATACACAGGTGTCAGGTTAGTAAAGCTTACCTTGACACACATACACAGTTGACAGGTGAGTGAAACTTACCTTGGCACACGTACACTCTTCATACACAGGTGTCAGGTGAGTGAAACTTACCTTGACACACATACACTCTTCATACACAGGTGTCAGGTTAGTAGAACTTACCTTGACACACACATACTCTTCATACACAGGTGTCAGGTTAGTAAAACTTACCTTGACACACATACACTCTTCATACACAGGTGTCAGGTTAGTAAAACTTACCTTGACACACATACACTCTTCATACACAGGTGTCAGGTGAGTGAAACTTACCTTGACACACATACACTCTTCATAAATTGGTACCAGGTGAGAGAAACTTACCTTGGTACACGTACACTCTTCATAAACAGGTACCAGGTGAGTGAAACTTACTGTGACACACATACACAGGAGTCAGGTGGGTGAAACTTACCTTGACTCATAAACACTCTTCATACACGGGTACCAGGTGAGTGAAACTTACCTTGACACACATACACTCTTCATAAACAGGTACCAGGTGAGTGAAACCTACTGTGACACACATACACAGGTGTCAGGTGAGTGAAACTTACCATGACACACATTAACTCTTCATAAACAGGTACCAGGTGAGTGAAACTTACCTTGGCACACATACTCTCTTCATAAACAGGTACCAGGTGAGTGAATCTTACTGTGACACACATACACAGGTGTCAGGTGAGTGAAACTTACCTTGACACATATACTCTCTTCATACACGGGTACCAGGTGAGAGAAACTTACTTTGACACATATACACTCTTCATACACGGGTACCAGGTGAGTGAAACTTACCTTGACACACATACACTCTTCATACACAGGTGTCAGGTTAGTAGAACTTACCTTGACACACACATACTCTTCATACACAGGTGCCAGGTTAGTAAAACTTACCTTGACACACATACACTCTTCATACACAGGTGTCAGGTTAGTAAAACTTACCTTGACACACATACACTCTTCATACACAGGTGTCAGGTGAGTGAAACTTACCTTGACACACATACACTCTTCATAAATTGGTACCAGGTGAGAGAAACTTACCTTGGTACACATACACTCTTCATAAACAGGTACCAGGTGAGTGAAACTTACTGTGACACACATACACAGGTGTCAGGTGGGTGAAACTTACCTTGACACATAAACACTCTTCATACACGGGTACCAGGTGAGTGAAACTTACCTTGACACACATACACTCTTCATAAACAGGTACCAGGTGAGTGAAACCTACTGTGACACACATACACAGGTGTCAGGTGAGTGAAACTTACCATGACACACATTAACTCTTCATAAACAGGTACCAGGTGAATGAAACTTACCTTGGCACACATACTCTCTTCATAAACAGGTACCAGGTAAGTGAATCTTACTGTGACACACATACACAGGTGTCAGGTGAGTGAAACTTACCTTGACACATATACTCTCTTCATACACGGGTACCAGGTGAGTGAAACTTACTTT
Organism: Panopea generosa; assembly: GCA_029582155.1. Classification (NCBI taxonomy): domain Eukaryota; kingdom Metazoa; phylum Mollusca; class Bivalvia; order Adapedonta; family Hiatellidae; genus Panopea; species Panopea generosa. The sequence continues at coordinate 33,252,868 of CM055896.1, forward strand.
GACACATATACACTCTTCATACACGGGTACCAGGTGAGTGAAACTTACCTTGACAAACATACACTCTTCATAAACAGGTACCAGGTGAGTGAAACTTACTGTGACACACATACACAGGTGTCAGGTGAGTGAAACTTACCTTGACACACATACACTCTTCATAAACAGGTACCAGGTGAGTGAAACTTACCTTGACATATATACACTCTTCATAAACAGGTGCCAGGTGAGTAAAACTTACCTTAACACATACACTCTTCATACACAGGTGTCAGTTGAGTTTAACTTACCATGGCATACAAACATCAACTTAATTTACTAAATATATATTTAAATTATACCTGGATAATATCTTCATGTGCCTGATTTGGACTAAATTCAACTAGTTGCTGAGTTGGTGCTACCTGAAATCACAAGTAAAAATTTAGGTGCAAATTAAATAACCCACTAATATTTTTGTAAATTTTGGTGTTGTTAAACAGACATTTGATCATTGATTTTCAATTAAAACCTTTACATCAATCATTACTGACTGCAAGTCTAATATCAATGAGGTGAATATTTGTATCAAGCTATATCAAATTCGTTTCAGGGATTTAGATCATTTGGAGCAGTCAGCAGGCACTGTGCTAATATGAACTTTAAACTGTATGACCTAGACTTGATCTAATACTTGAAAGGACACACAGTTTTGTATGATGCTATTCTTATATCAATGCAACAGAAGATAAAAACAGAGAAAAAAAGTTTATAAGAAATATATTGTTTTAATTATGCCGGGATGACTTCAGACAGTGCCTTATCAGGGCTAACTACCAGTACATGGTCAGTTGGCACTACCTGTAATATATGCAAATATTTGCTTCTTTAAACCTACATAAGGGTTTCTCCATGACCTAAGGCGCTGTCTCAAGATCATTGACCTCTCACAGCTAAGGTCATAGGTTCAAGATCCACTTGCTCTAAAAACTTTAATAGAGGAAGTTTGCCAGTTACTTGTGGAAGGACAGTGCTTCTACTCGGATTCATTATGAGGTCTTCTGCCACCAATAAAACTGGATAAGCCATATATATAGCCTGAAATGTGTTAAAAATAGCTTTGGTGCTATTGCCTTTGCATTATTTATGTTACATAAATGCTTCAGGAAATTTTAACCTATGGTTGATTTTCATTCTATAAATAATTTATAATGATTAAATGACAAAACAAGACTATGAATCAATTTTTTAAACTGAGTCTGATTATTTGTCATAATGCAACACCATGGACTGTTGTCATATTTATCTTGATCTTGGACTCATTATCCAAAAGGCTACAGAGGTAATTGTCAGTATATTTATGTATAAAAGTTGTAAGTGCATATTAATTGTTTTGAGGCATTTCAATAAAGAATAGTTAGTCAACATATTTTTTTCTCCATTGGTACTTGTATTGTTTTATTTACTAAAAATAACTGTGAATGTATGAAATGAGATTATTAAAATACAACTTAATTTTACCTGGGTGATCCTATCTGGTGTAAGACCAGGACTGACAGCAACATGCTGATTTGGCACTACCTACAATCAACAAAATTTAATGTTAGCTAAGTTGTATAGATCTATTACATTATTGAAATTGTAAAAATTATTTAAACATTAGTTACATTTTAATAAAATTAGTCAAATCAATCAGACATTTGAAATGCTATTGCAGCCTCATCAAAATTTGATAGATTATAATAATATAATTACACAATGTCATTCATACACAAATTCAGTGAATCCTGGACAACTGAATAGAACTGATGACAGCTCTGTAAACAACGACAAAAAGTGTTCCTTTAAAAAAAAACATATTGTACAATGTGGGAAGATATATGTAATTGTATTGTTTAAATGCAACTCTATATTACCTACAGGTGCAATTCCTGGAAAAGGATCTACAGCAAACTGTGTTGGCGCTACCTACAATCACGGCAAGTGAATATTTCATGATATCAACTTATTTGTGTGCTTACATATTAAAGTTTTGTATGATATTGTAATGTCTTTATTTTTTTTTGTCCAAAGCAATATTTAATTGTGTTATTAATGTTTGTTTGAATATTTAGCATCATTATTATGCCACTGATGGCTAACAGACGATCAGTTAAGCTAACAACTTAGTTCCTGGAAGGTTAACCAGTACCAGTGCTTGACACACCCCATCTCTGCAAGCAACTGACAACTTTCCTACTTCAGCATCAGTAACAAATGACAATATATATCAATCATCACTGAGACGGTGACTGTGTGGTGATTTGAACTATGACAATGAAATGATAATCAGACGTGCTACTGACTGAGCTAACCAGGCACAGCTATTGATGGAATCTAAAATGATATACATACCATTTAATGTATTTAAGTGTATTCATTTCATTTTTAATAGATATTCTTTATCTTACAATGGTTACCCTAATTAATAACACATTATTTTTTTTAACAATTGTAAAGTATTCTCAGTGACTCTCCTGTCATTCTTTTTAAACTCTATTTATAAGAATTTATTTTAACAATTAAACTACCATTATAGTTGTGCTCATCAGAAAAAAAAATAAACACAATGACAGGATCTGAAAACATAAATTACAATGGATACAATTAAACCATTTTCAAAGATTGGTAGAATGTTGGGCGGAAGTCAAATGGATAGAGTGTTGGCTGCTCATGCCTGAGGTTGCGGGTTTAATCCCCAGCTTGATCAGATGCCTCTCATAAAACAGTTACTCACCAGCACAGTTGGCTATATAATGATTCAAACTCTTTACCCCTTGACTGAAAGTGTAACACATTACCCACTTAGATGGACATATTGCAATTTATTGAAAGCCTTTTTATTTTGCTTCTTTGGAGACAACAAATCGGATGTCAAAATAATTTAAAAGCTGTGCATAAACACCTTATTTATGAGCTTAGTTACCAACCAAGATATTAACCCTGCAGTGGACGGATGTACACAAACCTTAGTATAATATTCTTTATTAAATTATCGACCAGACCATACATTGATTTATTGACATGCAATTTAAAACTAAGGCTATTATAGTCAATTAGTATACTAAACACTTGGTGTGTTTGTTGTGTGTGTGTGTGTGTGTGTGTGTGTGTGTGTGTGTGTGTGTGTGGGTGGGGGGGGGGTTAGTAGTATGAGAGCACTGACTCTATGTACGATAGGGGTGGTGGTGTGTGTGTGTGTGTTGGGGGGGGGGGGGGGGGGGCTGGAGTTCGATCCTCCGTCACGACTATGTTTTTGTCCTTGAGTAAGACGCTTTTCCCGCATATGCTTAGTACTGGTTCTACCAAGGAAGAGCGTGATTTGTCAAAGTTGTAAACTGGTACCAAGTTTCACAATTGTAGCCTAGTAAAATTAATATGTTTAAACTAAACTCTCGTTTACATGTACATGATTGACTTAAACAAAACATAAACTAAGATTATCACATGTACCTGCGTTTACATCCAACCACTAATTCCATGTAAAAGACATTATTATTACTGAAAGCATTAACATTTCATGTTTACTGTCAATCTTAGATTTTGGCGGTAAATAGAAAAATCCGAGTATTCAGAATGTTACAAGTTGATCATGCGCATTGACAGGGAACCTTCTTGATATTTAGCCTCTACCTTCAATGTCAATACCATTTGGATCACCTCGCCAATTATCCTAATTAATACCGAAGGATGGCGGAATTGGCCGAGTATGTACGATTGTGCCAATACGTCACAGGCTATATTATTATGTCAATAAGTTTTATTGGTGATTGTGTTTAACGTAATTTTCTACACATGGCATGTTGTATATGGCATATCCAGTTTTACTGGTGGAGGAAGACCACATAATCAATCTGAGTAGAACCATCCTCCTCCTGTAAATAATTGGGCAAATTTGCTCACATAATTTTTTTAAACCGAGCTGGACTCACTTTCTTACATATATTCTTGGATCGAGCTGGGTTCGAACTAACGACCTCGCCAATGAAAGGTAAATGGTCGTAATGCAACAGTTGACGGAGGAAGACCTCAGCATGAATCTGAGTAGAACTATTGTCCTTCCGGATGTAACTGGCATACTCTCTTTATATAGTTTATTGACCGAGCTGGACTCGAACTCGTGACCTCAGGAGTGAGGGGAAAGTGGTCCTGAGACAGATCCTCAGATCTATGTGAATATTTATACTTTAGAGCAACATCCTGTAACATTTCACACTAGCAACGGGTCAAATAGTTTAACATAACCTTATAAATGCCTATCTAATGCCTTTAATTAATGCGTACATATATCTCAGCGAGTAACTGATTTGTAAATAGTTTTAATAGAATATAAAATAGTATATTTTGGATTTAAGCATATTACACAGCTTACATATCACATATATGATAAAATATCTGTACATCTGCATACAAAAACTTTTAAAACAATTTAAACATAAACATGAAATATAATATGAATAAATCTACGTGTTATTTTTTACTTTCAACCACTTTTTTAACGATCATTCTCACGTCCATTAGATTTGGGCGAAATTAAAAAAAACACGATATATTTATGTGTCAACGTGTCATAGAATTTCACTCATTCATTAATTCATTCGTTCAAGCATGCATTTATCGTGAGCTCCTTCATTAATTCGTTCATTCGTTCGTTCGTTCGTTCTTTCGTTCGTTCGTTCGTTCATTCATTCATTCATTTATGACTTCTTGCATTAATTAATTAATTCGTTAATTAATTGATTAATTAATTAATTTATTAATTAATTAGTTCATCAATTCATTCATTCATTCACATTTTTTTTTAAAAACTTAGACTTATATTTAGAGTTAAGTCAATTATATACTCTCGTAACTATGCCGTTTCATTGCTCTCTCGATAAAATCATATTACACTGTTTGTGATAGTGATTGTTGCTGTGTATGTTTGACTAAGGTATATTGTCACTGATTTAATCAACCTCGCGTCAATGGTCAGCCGGGGTTAACGACACAAATAAGTATGTGATAGCCATCCAAGATTCGGCCTGAAGGTTAAACGACGGTTAAACGACGGACGCTTACAATTTTTAATACACGAGACTGGGAAACAGGGGCGGGAGCGAGCGAGGTGTATTAAAAAAAGGGATATAACTGCAGTTTCAGTTATTGAAATACTTGGCGAATAATAACCTCCCATGACTGGTAAAACATATGTGTGTGTGAAGGGGGCAGGGGGAGGTTTGTCACCATGGCAACCAACAGGAAACAGCTAACATTTCTGCCTGCCCTGTCTGTCTGTCTGTCTGTCTGTCTGTCTGTCTGTCTCTCTCTCTCTCTCTCTCTCTCTCTCTCTCTCTCTCTCATGTTTAAAGTAATGCATGAGAGACGAGAAATGGATTACACTGGCAGTTTAGGACGAGCTCAAACTCAGCAGCATTGCTATGTTTACTGGCAGTCTGTCACACTGTATAAAGACGAGGGATGACTAAATACTTATAATATTCAGTGCAGGTGTGAATATTCCTGTCAGACAAGGGTATGGGCATGTTGTGGAATCTTGCAGGTTACATCACATAGGATTGCATTCCTGTGAATATCGTGGGTGATATTTTTCATAGAAAATACATAATGGAAAGTCTGTACGTCTATTCTCTAATGACCTCCAACCCAAGATGCTGAGCATACTTGTTAAACTAGCATGACGGGAGAATACCTATCCAACAAACTGCTCGTTGCTGCACCAACTTGTCAATATTTGTCTTAGTGTGTGGACTCGCAAAACCTATTGACCCTGTTTGCGGAAATTGTTCTCTGGATGTGGTCATTCCAATTGAGGTTGTTTGGTATATCAACTCCAAACTATTTAGAAAGATTTACTTTTCCCAGCAAATGGTCATGCATGGTAATAGAGTTTTAGAACATGTGATTACAGTACACTTACTTGGATTGAACTCTCTGTTACAATCAAACTTTTTCTCTGCGATTCGTGTAGAATGTGTGCAAGTTTGTTATAACTAAGGAGAGAGTCGTGTCGTCAGCATAGTGCGTTACTTTTAGAATTAATATTTTTGTGCCGGAAGTTACCGGAACTTCATACGACCTCTCAATTTCCAGAACTAAGGCTTGAGTTTTGTTTTATCCACGAAATGTTTGACCTCAAACCGATCTCCCGGTCGACCCGATGTTTCTCCCATTAAACAACACTCAGTACTGGTTCTACTCAGGAAGCGGACTCGATATAAATTCTGAGCTTTCATCGCAATCGAGCTAAAATAAATTAGTATAACCTAAAAAAAAACATTCTCCGATATAGTGATGTTTTGTATAATGACATGCTTGCTTCTATCTTTAGATGATACTGAAGATGGTAAAAGTCTACTGTTGTCTGGCTGATATCGTACAGATATTTGGGCTTATTGTTGGAGAATTAAAGGGGGATCTTGACGAGATAATTAAAGCATTTTATCATTTTTAAACATCTGTAAGGACCATACTTATTAGTGCCATTATAGTATTATCATGAAAATAGTGCAAAGTAAAAAATGAAGTTTAGGTTTCATGGTCACATATTTTTATTTGAAAATGGTGATTAAATACAGATATATAATATATATGTGAAGGAAAATAGTGGTGTTCGTGATAATCAGAGATATTTCTATGTTGTAATTAGCAATTACTTACCGAGACCATGCGGTTAGATATTGGACACTATTGACAATTTGCTATCAGTTATATAGAGAGATTTCGTACAGGCGTGGCATCTTATAGTAATCATCTTAAAACGCATAAAAGTCAGGATGTCGAACCCACGCAACTAGTGATATCATATCCGGTTACTGTATCAAATATCGATCTTAGTTCAGAAAGGTTTTACTATAACTGTCTTCACATTCTACTGATTTTGACAAAGCTAAGTTAACATGTTCCTGAACACTTAACACTGAGCTTTCGACTAAATTTCTAAACGATGTTTGTGAACAATACCAGGACATTGCAATGGTTGAGAGAAGTGTTTTAGAAAAATAATACAATACATCTACTACGGAAAAAACTCATTTTATTGGGGAATCAGAACTTTGCGTTGTCAAAATTGCATTGAGTATTAAGCTGATATTACCTGAAGCATGCCGTATTGACCTAGCTTTAAAAAATAGCAGTATATCACATGGGTCAGCCATCGTCAAAGTGACAGATCCGCACTAGATGAGCCATCTTTTAAAATGACCCTTCCCTGCACTCTTGTTGAATCTAGCTGCACGAAGTAGCCAGCACATACAAAGAAACGTTGTATTTTTGTTTATACTTCCTCGTGGAAACTCTTGAGATAAAAACTGGAGAAAAGTGCAGACGCCGAATCTTTATCATGTAAGTTATATTTCTTATTAGTCTATCATGTTTTTTTTTAACTTAAAGGGGGCCATTATAAACATAGTCTGTACTTCTGATTATCAGAAAGAAGTACTTATTTGACAAGATAAGTAAGATTGTATGTGTATTTATTTATTGGTATATTTTTCCTTTATTGTAAACGTTATGATAGGAAAGTGCTACTGAATGGTACACATTTTGAATTTTGCAAAATGCGAAACTGTACACTGAATATGAGCATTGTGTATTTTGTTTCCTTGAAAATTGAAAAAAAAAAGATAAATGAAAGGATAAAAATATATTAGCAATAATTAATGAATTTCTTCATTAGCTATTCCAAGCATATACAGTAACTGGTTCTAGAAGCTTTTGTATATAATTGCATTTTAGGCATGTGTATGGTTTAGTTAATTTCAAGTTCATTATATTAAGTATTATTATATTGTATTGTTATGAGCAAATATCTTTGGATACACTTTCTGTTTAACATTAATTACCACCATTTCCATAAAGCTTTTCCATTTCCAAACTAATCTATGGCTAATGAACTCGTCAAAACATCATGTGACTTACAAATATGGAAACAAAAGAGTAGAGAATAACAGAAAAGAGCAAAAAGAGCAAAATAAAAAAGGATAAAAATAAAAGATTTTTTTTAAAGTAAATATAAGTTAAACTTGTGTAAGAGAGAAAAGAACAGTAATCTTGTTGAACGTTTGATATTCAAGTGATGAGTTTTTTTCTCTCACCATTTTCGAAACATTTGCATTCTTATACTGAACGAAAAATGCTCGTTTGAAAATAATTAATGGACTTCTTTTTTAGATGCTCTTGAACAAAAGAATAGGTTAATGAAAACATGACCTTCAAAAGTGTGCATGTAAAGACATATATTTTCTGGCAAACTTGGCATTTTTCAAATATATTCTACTAAGTTCTGACAGGTATAATGGCGTGAACAGTTGTCGTCTGCAATAGCCCGCGTCGGAACATTGGTTCTGCGGAAGCTTAATTGATTTTCCATGAAGGTTACCTAGGTGAAAGGTCAGGTGGTTTCAAAATGGAAGCGCTATTTTTTAGAGTAGCCAAAATTGCTCAATTTCGCATTAAACAATATACTTATTTATTTTTTAGATCAATTAAGAAGTAAGTTTATAACTCTGGTGAGTTACTCTCATGTCCGTTTTCCGTAGAACCTATAGAAGGTGTTTCGGGAGGACACCATTAAACAAGCCCTTTTCATACAAAGCCAAACTTACATTGCCACCTCCTCTATAAGACCTAATCCTTTGATGCTTTTTAAAAACACCATTGTTTACTTTTAAAACAAAAGAAAATAACACCAGCGAGTTCGATATAAGAATAGTTTCAGATGAAATCTACATTAAATTTGAATTGAGTTTGGAGTACGAAAATTAAATGTTTAATTAAAAACCGCCAAAATCGATGTGTTTGCATAGTTGTATGGGGGGGGGGGGGGGGGGGGGGGGGGGGGAGGGGGAAGTTCCGGGGGCATGCCGTATGTCAGCTGGTCTGTCATCGATGGTTTTTGAGATATATTTGTTATGTTTTATAGGGGCCTGATTATCCTTAATATAAACCTTGAAATCACTCTTTTATAACTAAATAAATGAAATGTTTTAAGGTTTGTTATCAAAGGGAAGAAGGAGTAACCTAGTGTTTGCATTTTTGGCACTTTTGTTTATTCGATTTCTCAGAAAAAGCGCAGACACGTGCCCACAGTGCTTATAGGAAACTACGCCACTGCCGGACAATAACTCTTCCTATTTGGTGTGATGAAGTGCGGACATTACATTGAATGTTTTATTTTAAAACGGTAATCACGTTAGCTGGTTCAATGCAAGTAAAGCTTTCAAGTCAAGTACATTCGTGAAAATGTAAGTGAATATAGTGCAATTATATCAGAACATATTACAACACACGAGGTAGTTCCAGTTACAGAACAGATTAAAGGTTGTATTTGCGTTTTGGCGTTATGATGGATTGTTACAATATCTTGCCCTATTTATGAGGGTGGTTATAAATTAAACAGTAAACACACGTGGCAACCGTGTTACGGGAAGATATAAAACAGAAGCTGTACTCATTTTTCATCCTTATGTCAAACAGAATGGATATTTTGAAGTAATAAATACACAATCCATTCAGCAGATACATTTTTATGGATATAGGATGCTGATGATACCGGTCGTAAAGAGGATTTTGTTATAGATATACGGAATTGTGGGAGTTACCAAACTCGGTGTTTGGTCTATGGATAAATCGGCGTTATTCCTTCTTGGCGGTAACGACCTTTATTTCTTATCTAAATATGCACCCTATGACCTTTAGTTTAACTTTATAAGAAATTGCTCCTTTCGCACGTTTTGTTCTGTTGCTGCTGTTACGCTTGATATGTATAGTTGTTGTTTCTGATGCTGCTTATGTGCATATTATACATGTGTTCGGTGAAGTGGTCTAAAATCAGAACTACTTTTGCAGATGTTGATTTAGATTTATTAAGTTGATGTTAGTTTAAATCAATTTTAAGTAGATTTAAAGCCAATTTAGGTAGGGAGTAAAAGCGGCCTTATAAGACAGGTTGTTGCTTAATACAGGTTAATTTGCTCCTAAAGCATAGACGTGGGAAATAGCAAAAGTGGATGCTCAATAGAGGTGACCATATAAACAGGTTTGACTGTAACTAACGGTCAGGCTTTTTTAAAAATGGCCGCAAAAATAAAATCTATAATTGTTCCCCGAATCGTTAGTAAATGCAATAATGATTTGTGTATTTAGCGGAGGACTTCAATCCTTCTATGTTTTGTATCGTTTTTATGCATAGCGGCCATTTTTTTAAAATTTTTTCGGCCATTTTGATTTTTTTACCCGGTTCTGTTTGATGTGATGCGGGTCACCATATACTTATGTTTCAACATCACACACAACCAACACAGAGTGCAGGACTTTATATATATATTTATTTTTTACATTGTTACAACTGCCATTTAAACTTTAATAAATCTTATTGACACATTTACACGTTTCTAAATATAGTTCAAAACATGTTCCCATTTTAGTATCAGTTTCTACTTAAACACCAGCCATTATCTCAATCAAACCATGCAACTTAACCCCACCCCAACTTTCCAAAGTATCCTAGCATCTTTAACCTCTCGCATAACAAAGTAAAACTCTCTAAACTAAACCTTGACTAAACATCTCGCCTGCAAAAGTCCAACTTTATCTAAACTAAAACCCGACCTTTCATCTCACCTGCCCAAAGTAAAACTGACTAACTCTTTAAAAAACTTGTAGATTTCATCCTTCTAATTAAGGTGACAGCTAATTTATCTACCCCATATTGATGCGTATTTGTGCTGTCTGTCCACTGTACTTCCGCTAAAATGCCCATAAAACCCAGTTCATACTTCTAAGCTTAGTCTCGTTACATTATATTTTGATAGGGTAATTCATCATAAGTGACCTCTGAAGTATTCTCATTTTGACCAGTACTGAAGGACTAGGATTTTTGTAATCTCACCTTAACCATGACATATCCCACATAATTATATATTGGGTTTAAATTTTACATTATCAAAATAATAAAATACAATAATAAATAATTGAAGTGACTGTCTATAATACATATGCCCCTATCAAATTAAAAGAATGTATTTAATATACTTTCTTTTTAAAAAAAATAAAATGAAGTCACGATAATTATTACATCTGAACAATTTCAGGTCTTCTGAATGTATCTCATCTCTAAAGTCCACGTTTAATTTCCGCGTACTGTTTCTTACCACTCTTTATTATAGTTCAAGTTCGATGTTATCTCAGAATACACTAACTAAGACATATTCGATTAATATACACAATATCTATATAATTTCACTTTAATATCTAAACTGAATATTCTGCACGCGGTCGTATCCTTTAGCGTTGTACAACCTCCTTGGGAAATGTCGTCGTACCATGGGTTCCATTTCCGAGTCTCGTTGTACCATAGCCATATGTCGTTGTACCATTACTAAACGCCGCTGATCCATAGGTACCATCAGTGCCACACGTATCATCGATTTTCGTATTATGCCAATGTGCCAATGTTCATTGCCAGATCGTCATACCATAAGATCATCAGCCATTATACTGTGTCGTAGTTCCATTATTATACGTCGTTGAGCCAAATGTACTACCAGTGCCATATGTCATCAGCCGTTGTACTATGTTGTTGTACCATTATTATACGTCGCCGTGCCATGTATCATCAGTGCCATATGTATCGTTAGCCGTTGTACCATTACCATATGTCTCTACACCATATGTATCGTCAGCCGTCGTACCATTACCGTATGTCGCTGCACCTTATGTTCATTGGACCAATTTTGACAACCCATACCGTTGTCGTCTTCGCGCCATTTGTATCACTTTATATAGTTCATAAAGTATCGTACTGGGTTCAACCAGGTCCGTTGCGTTGATATCATTCGTCGTCGATATCAGATAAACCGTTGATATCTGTTTCACCATTTATATCAAATTCCACCACTGATATCGAATTCCACCGTCGTTATCTGATTCACCATTTATATAAAATTTCACCGCCGATATCATATTCACCGTTGATATCGAATCCCACCGTCGATATTGAGTTCCACCGTCAATATTGAATTCCAATTCGCTGGATTGTCGTCGCTCCGGTATCAGCACCGATGAAGTTTGCTGAATCGCCGTGTCCCCTTTTGCTCAGTATATTAAGAAATCTCTGAAATTAAGAAACAGCATTTTAAACGTTTAATAGTTTATGTAAATATATTGAATATTTTTGTTCTATTTTTGGAAACATTTCACTTAATCAATGAAAGAAAATCATTAAATATTTAATAAATTTGTTCATCCTCTTATTTTTATGAATTTATGACTTAAAAAAATTTGCATGCATTATTTCGATATTGATAATAATAAAAAAAAAATAATAAAAAGAACTTTCTTTAAATGTAAATGAAAAATGGCGGTACAATTTATGTATTAATTAACAATATATTTTACGTGATATTATGTATTGTAAATATGTTATTATGACGATGTATTTATGTACAAGTCTGAAATAAAACTACTGTTCTGTTCTGTTCTGTTCCTAACTCGGGTTTTGACTCGTAGTCGTGCTGCCATTTCTTCTGCTTCTGAACTGTTTCTGCAGTTCTCCATTACCGTTCACAGGCTTCGTGGAATCATGCTTCTCAATTTACGAGCTCTATAATAATATTTATTTCTTTCCTAATATTAACGTTCTATAAATAATAGCACCCCTGTGTCTATAACAAACACATAACTTAATTTGTGAGTAACGGTAAGATCATTTTCAATCCCGCTAAGTTTATCAAAACTTATTACTATAAATTTCAAAATGCTTATTTCTTTTTGAATTGGTATTAATTGACTAATTCCTCAGTTTGTAAAGTTTGTTTCTTTCAATGAAATCGATGTTTATGTAATGCATACTATTTTTAGTAATTTCACAAATGGTCAGATATATTTCATACATTTCCTGACTGCGTCTTTATTACGTATTATTACACTAAATACATAACATTCATTTTAATATGCGCCCTGCATTATTTCTTTATTCATAGTCATTTTGAAAGTTAATTATTATAACTCATCTAATTTCGAATTCATAACCTTTTATTTATTATAATCATAATCAGAGGTGTAACTTAGTGTAAATCGAAAAGCCTGTTATGAACCATTTGAAACAACTTTGTGATCTTAATCTAACATATTTGAGAGAGCGCTAAATAACACTTTCAACTTCTGTGATATTGATTCCTTACTGTTACTGCTACTACTACTATTATCACTGCTTCTACTGAAACTCGTTTTTTCTTCGTATACCTAAATTTCTTTGAACATAGTTAATGTCAATTTCTACTTCCGGTTCAAAATCCCTGTCTGCTTTTGTATCTCTAACTCCAGAGTTATTTACACTTGATAACTCAGCTTCACTACTACCCTCTTCTGAATCAGACATATTTACTTGTTCCCGTCTATCAGACATTTTGAATGAACTTTCTGACTTCAGAGATACGTTAATATACGTTAGTATCTGATTTACTACTACTGCTACCGTCACTGCCACTACTTCTATCTTCCTGCTTAAAACGGTTATTTCGTTCTTTAAGCCTCCTGGAAAGATCCATAAGAGGAATGTTTTCTTCATCGGAAGAACCGTCTCTAATCTTTCTATATTTATCAGCCAACTTTGCTAGAGGTTCATCATCAGAATAGCTACTTGACTCAGTTTCACTACCCTCTGGGGATACAGCACACGCTACTTTACGCAATAGACGACCACGTGGGTCTTTCGGTATACCCCAATTATCTAAATATGCAAGTTGTATGTGCCTAGCATGAATTTCTCTAGTCTTCCCATCAAGTTGATTTTTGATAATAAAAATCAAAGGCGATTTCTGTTCAATTATCCTATAAAAGGGTATCCACAAAAGAAAATATTTTTTAAAAAAAAGTGTATTTAGATTACGTCATATATCTAATTTAATTGAATCTAACATTATTGATTATTTGTCTATTATCTACGTGCCATGTGTTGCATTAATTATTTGAATTTGTATGTAATGAGAAACATTATATGTTTAAATTATTGAATAAAATTATTTTAATCTTGAATCCAACTTGCTTTTTCTTAAGTGATTTCTCAAGTATACTGCCTGTCCAACTTTTAATTCTTCTTTACTCCTGATCAATTAAGCTAACCATTCTTTCCTGTGATCTTGAAATGATAACCAATACTTGAGCACATCCATCTCTGCAAGTAACTGAATCTTTCCCACTAATTGAATGAGCAGCGAGAGACAAATGGTAATGATACGCAATGTCGTATATCAATCATTACGGAGATTGTGGCTGGGCGGGTACTCGAACTCACGACCTCTGGCCCATTGATAGCCAGGCAAGCCTCTTACTGAGCTAAACGTGCTCGGCTAAAGTACGTCAAAGGAAATAATTTAGTCAAAAGTGTTATGGAACTTGTGCACTACAATGAAGTAAACACATTAAACCTCAATTAACTCTGACATAAACATTATATTTACAACTCTGGCGCAGACCTGTATAATCTACGGTGTCCCGTTGAGGGCCATCTCGGCATATTTTTTTTTTAATTAAGTCAAGTCGAAACAACGAAACAACTACGATGATGAAAAGTCGAAACTACGATGGTGAAAAGTCGAAATTACGATGGTGAAAAGTTGAAACTACTATAAGTCGAAACTACGATGGTGAAAAGCCGAAACTACGATGATAAAAGTTGAAACTATGATGATGAAAAGTCGAAATTATTTCGACTTTTAACCATTGTTGTTTCGACTTTTCACCATCGTAGTTTCGGCTTTTCACCATTGTAATTTCGACTTTTCATCATTGTTGTTTCGACTTCTCACCATCATAGTTTCGACTTTTCACCATCGTAGTTTCGTTGTTTCGACTTGACTTAATTTAATAAATATGCCACGATGGCCCCCAACATGACACCATAGTAATCTGAACATTGATGTGACGTCTTTCCCCTTAAGTTTATACTTCCAATATCCAATGCAACCATATTACATCCCCCCATCATACAATGACCTGAGTATCACGCGAATCACAAACGCCCTTCTAACAATTTATAAATATTAAATGATCCTCTGATAAGATTTAGATTAAACAAAAAAGCAACCTCTACAAACAAGAGTTTCTGAGAATTAACCATGCTATAAACAGTTTAACTACAAGTCTAAACAGTTGCACGATAACAGATAACTGACTTTTAGAAGTCCAATGAAGGTTTGTACTCTTAACATGCATTGCGCATGCATATGGTCAGATTATCTTTCTCTGTAGTTAATTTAGGAACTGCAATGTTAAAAACATCAAATAATAGCCTCTTATTAGATTTTCACCTGAGATTGCTCGAGGTGATGACTGATTGATTGATTAGATTAGCGAGGCGCTCGTGCAAAACGCGCAAACTACGAGTGGTCCAGATATTTATATGCGCGTTTTATTTTTGCAATTTAACCGTTGCTCTAAAATTAGTTAAAATACGCCACCGCCATTCGAGAAATGATGAATATGTATTAAGTGGTATTCCTATCCGTCCATCCGTCCGTGCGCACGTCCACGTGTTTTTTCTTCTTTTGTTTAATCACATTGTTGTTTATTATAAATCTAAGGAGATCCTGTTTTTTTTTCTTTATTTGCTGTATTTATGTGCAGATAATGTAACTTTATTCTATCAGTGATTTCATCATGGCCCTGTTATTGGTCCAAGGACTATTATGTTGGCTGCATGTCTCAGTCCGTGGGACAACATGACTGCCCGAAGAATAAAAAAACAGCCAGTACGTAATCACTTCATTGTGTCGTAGGTTTGATCCTTTGTACACAATTATCGGTAACCTTAATGTTAATACAATTGTTTGTTTCAGAATTGTAACGATACATCCACACAAAGATCGTTGTTGAACTGACAGAAAACCTTTAAGTACACAGCAAGTTGTTTTACTAGTTCTAATATTATGGTGAGTAGAGTATAGTGTAATACGATACATAGAGGATCCTGATTAAGTTATTGTTTATCTATTAAAGGTTATTACTAAACTATATATTAAAATAAATATATGTTTGATTATTGTATTACTCGAAAAAAACAACAACACGAGTTTAATAAATTCATTATAAATAAATACGAATGTGGCAATCGTTTTTTTTATCATATAACTCGGAAAGAAATGTAACGCTGATGTCTTCTCTACTGGTGGCGGACGGTCACGCCCATTTTCGGAAGTTACTGCTGTATAGACAAAGTAGCAAGAGCCATCTTGGACATTGGTAATCTCCCCTGCCGAAGCAAATGCTTGTGCTGTCCACTTCCTGTCAATGTTTTCTACCATTGTATGCAGTTTCAAAGCATTTACTTTTCAAGGTATGCTCCAAACAAGGGAAAACACAAAGGGGAATAATTCTGTGACAGAAGACAGAGGAAAGAGTTATGCTTCATACATACTGCACTTCCGCTCAATGTCCTTTATCAAAGTGTGAAATATCAACTAAATCCCTTCAATACTTTTTGAGTTATGTTCCGGAGAAGCATAACGAAATATAATTACAAAGGGAATAATTATGTAAAAACAGAAGAAAGAGTTATGCTTTCTGCATAGTTCACTTCCTTTCAATGTTCTCTATAATTAAGTATAATATCAACTAAATCCCTTGAATACTTTTGAGTTATGTACAAGCATAATAAAATATATTAAAGTAAGATAATTTAAAAAAATGGACAAGATAGAACTAAAGTTCTTAGACAATGTACTTCCTCTCAATGTCCTCTATCATTGTGTGAAATATGAACCAAATAGTGCTTGAGCAATCTTTATAGCAAATATACTAACAGTGATAAATGGAGATAATTGAGAAATAAGACATAGTAGAGTTATGGTTCTTAGACACTGCACTTTCCCTCAATGTCCTGTCTTTGTAAACAATTTGAATAAATAACATGTAGCACTTTTAGAGTTATGCCTAGGATCAAGTAAATTTAAAAAAAGGTTGATCTTTCAAAAAGTAAGCAAGGCAGAGTTATGGTTAGTATACACTACAATTCATCCCGATGTCCTCAGTCATTGTGTGAAAATTCAACAAAATCCCTCGACTAGTTTTGGAGTTATGCTCCGACCAAAAGGGTCAGTGATAAAGGGAAAAATTCAAAAAGTAAACAATGTACAGTTATGGTTCTTGTTTATTGCACCTCCTTTCAATGCTCGCAGTCATTGTTTGAAGATTTAACAAAATCCTTTGAATAATTTTGGAGTTTTGCTCCGGACAAAAGCGTGAATTAATAAAGGGAGATAATCCAAAAAGTAAGCAAGATAGAGTTATAGTTCTTATACACTGTACTTCCTCTCAACGTCCTGTCATTGTGTGTAGATTCTACAAAATCGCTTGAATAGTTTTTTTGTTATGCTCCGAACAAAAGTATTACGGACGGATGGACGCACGCACTCACACACGCACCGGTGGACGGACGTAGACCATTACTATATCCCCCTTCGCCTTCGTTGATTCTTTATTCACTATATGGACATTTGTATTAATTTTGGTACCAAAGTAAAATGTAACAAAAAAATATTAAACATTTTATGAAATATTTCTAACAAAAAAAGTAGTGTACTCGTTATATAAAGATAATTTAAAGCCCCAACTGAAATAAACAAGCCGCTATATAGCTCTGGGCAGGTTTTACATAATTTAATACATTATTTAAATCAGACAACCAATTTTTTAAATTTTTTATTTAATTGGCAAAAACAATTTTTTCTCAAAAAAGTGCTTTTTATATGTAGTTTGAAAAACTCCAACAGCCAGAATATTGAAATTCGAATGAGATGCACTCTATGCATAAAGATCTGTGTTAGTTAACCATCAATAGATAGCCTAATGTAGCGCTGTAATTCAAGAGAGATGCACTCTTTGCATATAGATCTGTTTTATTTAAGCCTGGTGTAGCGCTGTAATTCGAGAGAGATGCAGTCTATGCATATAGATCTGTTTTATTTAACCATTAGTAGATAGCCTGGTGTAGCGCTGTAATGCGAGAGAGATGCACTCTATGCATATTGATCTGTGTTATTTAACCATCAATTGTTAGCCTGGTGTAGCGCTGTAATTTGAGAGAGATGCACTCTATGCATATTGATCTGTTTTATTTAACCATCAGTAGTTAGCCTAGTGTAGCGCGGTAATTCGAGAGAGATGTACTCTACGTATATAGATCTGTTTTATTTAACCATCAGTAGATAACCTGGTGTAGCGCTGTAATGCGAGAGAGATGCACTCTATGCATATTGATCTGTTTTATTTAACCATCAGTAAATAACCTAGTGTAGCGTTGTAATTCGAGAGAGATGCACTCTATGCATATTGATCTGTTTTATTTAACCATCAGTAGTTAGCCTAGTGTAGCGCTGTAATTCGAGAGAGATGCACTCTATGCATATAGATGTTTTATTTAACCATCAGTAGATAGCCTGTTGTAGCGCTGTAATGCGAGAGAGATGCACTCTATGCATATAGATCTGTTTTATTTAACCATCAGTAGTTAGCCTGGTGTAGCGCTGTAATTTGAGAGAGATGCACTCTATGCATATTGATCTGTGTTAGTTAACCATCAGTAAATTTCCTAGTGTAGCGCTGTAATTCGAGAGAGATGCACTCTACGCATATTGATCTGTTTTATTTAAACCTAGTGTAGCGCTATAATTCGAGAGAGGTGCACTCTATGCATATATATCTGTTTTATTTAACCATCAGTAGATAGTCTGGTGTAGCGCTGTAATTCGAGAGAGATGCACTCTATGCATATTGTTCTGTGTTATTTAACCTTCAGTAAATAACCTAGTGTAGCGCTGTAATTCGAGAGAGATGCACTCTATGCATATAGATTTGTTTCATTTAACCATTAGTAGATAGCCTGGTGTAGCGCTGTAATTCGAGAGAGACGCACTCTATGCATATAGATCTGTTTCATTTAACCATTAGTAGATAACCTAGTGTAGCGCTGTAATTCGAGAGAGGTGCACTCTATGCATATAGATCTGTTTCATTTAACCATCAGTAGTTAGCCTAGTGTAGCGCTGTAATGCGAGAGAGATGCACTCTATGCATATAGATCTGCTTTATTTAACCATTAGTTGTAAGCCTAATGTAGCGCTGTAATTCGAGAGAGATGCACTCTATGCATATAGATCTGTTTTATTTAAGCCTGGTGTAGCGCTGTAATTCGAGAGAGATGCACTCTATGCATATAGATCTGTTTTATTTAACCATCAGTAGTTAGCCTAGTGTAGCGCTGTTATGCGAGAGAGAGAGATGCACTCTATGCATATAGATCTGTTTTATTTAACCATCAGTAGATAGCCTGTTGTAGCGCTGTAATGCGAGAGAGATGTACTCTATGCATATAGATCTGTTTTATTTAACCATTAGTTGTTAGCCTAGTGTAGCGCTGTAATTCAAGAGAGATGCACTCTATGCATATAGATCTGTTTTATTTAAGCCTGGTGTAGCGCTGTAATTCGAGAGAGATGCACTCTATGCATATAGATCTGTTTTATTTAACCATTAGTAGTTAGCCTTGTGTAGCGCTGTTATTCGAGAGAGATGTACTCTATGTATATAGATCTGTTTTATTTAACCATCAGTAGATAGCCTAGTGTAGCGCTGTAATTTGATAGTCTCCTATTACAAATATTTACTACCCTGGCAGTAAAAGTTTAACAACACATCATAGAAATAGAAATTTAATGTACAAACTGTAGAAAGTTATACATGGGTGGCAAAACTTTGATATGTGTATTTTAAGAGGATTTTCTTATTTCTTACTTGGGCTAAAAATGAGAGAACGATCACAATAAATAACTACAGTCAAACCTGTCTTAAGCAGCCAGTCAAAGGAAAGAGCAAATATGGTCTTTTAAGACAGATTTTTGCTTTATACAGATTAATTAATTTGAAAGCATAGAAATGGGAAATAGAAAATATGGTTGCCTAAAACATGTGGCTGCTTAATAAAGGTGACCGTTTACTGTATAAGCGTAAAAGGTCTTCATTCTTTCAGATAAGAAAAAGAAAAGTTTCATTCAAGCTCTTTCCGTTTTGGTACCAAAACTCACAAAAATATGTTGGTTGGTAAATGAGGAGTTGTGTTTCCAAGATATAGAAAACGTGTCACCCGAAATCTAGGCAAACCACTGCAGTCACCTATCTGTGTATATATATTTTTAAACGACAATGCCAACACATGGTGACCGTGAAAACACGCTGAATGTCACCTTGTTGAAAATCCCAAGCGCTTTTGAAAACAACAAAAACAACCGAAAGTCCAAATAAGACAGACTGCTTTGGACATTAGAAAAAAAGAGGTGCTTCGATGGGGTAGTTGCATAATGGCGGTTAGAAATAATCCTTGTTTCTTCTTCTTTAAAAGTGCATTTTCCTTATTTTAATGACAGTATTGGTGTATTTGAACATTTTGAAAGCATTGTCATGTTTAAATTGTGAACTAAGAAAAAAATATTTAATGCTTGGAAATTTGGGGATAAATACATGTTCGCAAGTCTATTTCCACTTTGTCAACAGTGTGTACACTAAGCAGGAAAAAGGTATCTTTATGACACATGACCTCTACTTCTCTCATCATATTTTGGTAGTGCAAAGGTTGACTAACAGTAAAGTATCAGTTTCACTTCTTATATTAGCCTCTCCATGAATGGCAAGCCTTCAAACGTTTATTATTTACTATAGAATAAAGACCAAAGTCAATGGTGGGGTTATACCTTTACATTATATGATATTAGTCATGTCAAAGTCAAGAACATCCGGGACATCGTAAAATCTACACGCATCGTAAAAAACACACAATTATTCTATTTCGAGTCGGAAAGTCGGGCGGAAAACAGTAAACACAAGTTGACTTTAGTTCAGTCGGTAAAGCGTCTGCCTATAAATTCAGGTCTCAAAGCTGATTAAAATGGGAAATGTACCACTTATTTGGCGAGATGGGTTTGTTCGTGTACTGGTTAACGTTCCAGGGTCCTAGAAAAGAGTGGTTAGGTTAACCGATCATTTGTTAGCCCTTGATGGCATACAATTGAGTATAAATTTGCAAACAAACAAACAAACAAACAAACAAACAAACAAACAAACAAACAAACAAACAAACAAACAAACCAATCGGCCACTCTCAAGACCTTTATTCTTAATTTTCAATGATTGAATCCCAATGATATTTCTGTCATCTTGCCTGTTTGTAAACAAATACGAGCTGATAGGCCAAAATCCATTTATTGTATGTTTTAAACGATACTAATGGATTTTTTCAGTCAGTGTTTATATTTTTTAGGTTATTATGTTTGTACAACTGTCAGTGCATTAGAAAACCGCAACCTAAATCTCTAAAGAAAACATGAAAATATCGATATAGTTAAACCCACTCGGCCCACCTCGCCCAATTATCATAATACCGAAGGATTACGGAATTGGCCGAGTACATACGATTGGGTTAAACTAAGCAAATATTAGTATTGATCATCCCCGACGCTTGCTTTCTAAAATACAAAAGTATTCAACGGTTCTGCTTTGAACAAAAATGTAACGGTATACTGATAAAGTTTCAGATTGGTTGATTAAAAAAAATCGGACTACTTCGGCGATTTTCTAACTATTTCAAAAGACTATCGTTAAGATATTTATTTCTATATTCATTTTTTATCAGATATTTTGTATATGGTACACATCTGAAGAGTTTCTGAACAGGTACAGGTCGCGCCTTTGGATACTGACCCCACGTCCGCAAGATACCTATGGGTTATTTCACTTTTTTAAAATAGATGTTGAAAAATTGCATTGGCCATCCTTTATTACCCACGCATAAATCATTGTATCCCCATTTATAGCACACACCACATAAATCAGCCATACACACCAGTGTATCTTTCAAACAGTTTTACGACCTCATTGCCCAGCAAACTAGACTTTATCGTACAATCTAATTCAAACATTTATCAGTTTGGCACCGGTAGTATTTTAACTGATTTTCATATCTTATCTCTTTTTTACATCCTTCCGTTTTAAGAAAATTACAAATCGGCTTGCCATTACTACGGTATCCGACGGCCCGCTGAGAAACGTTGTATCTGAAAAAGATGTTGTTTTGACTTAATGCAAAAAATACCTAATTTCTATGTAAGACGTTTAATGGACCATATGTTGGATTTTTTGGTACAATATTTGTAATACGTTAATAATACCTGGCTAATATCAAAACATATCAGCTGCACAACGCATCCTAGTAATTTGTGGACGCGTCCGCGCGTGTAAGGTAAGTACCCAGCTGAGCGTTTATCTGTTAGCGTAAATACTCGAAGGGGTTCTAAACATTTGGAACGCTTCTGATACTCTTGATGTACGTTTATGCATGGTCCTTTGTGGCATATATCCTGGAGGTAGATTGTACGGATGACCCCAAAATCAAACGTATCTATTGATGATTCTAAGGTATCTATAGACGCATGTGTATTTAATGTACCGCAGACATTCTCTGTGATATTTTTTTTATTTTCATATACAGAGGTTTCTATTTCTGGACCGCGAGGTGAGGACGAGTAAATTCCGTTTTTTATGAGTGTGTGTTTGAAAATTGGTTTATATGCGGAACGGGGATACACTTATATATATACTCACTAAAGCTCAAAGTAATTTACAAAATTGTAAACACACGGAATTCCACCACTGCGCTGGGTTGCAGCTGGTGAAAGTCTCTTGTTTACGTTCAATTATTCACCAATCGCTCAGGAATACGCGCTAACAAGGAACGCCAGCAATTGTGTACATACCTGTTATGCTTAGAATGCTGAACGGCTCTGTTCCTCGGTAGGAAGCTATTGTTCCGTTTATTTTTATGGACGCGTGCGTACCCGTAACAGGTCGGCCGTGTGATTACCTTTAAAATTTAATATTTGTTTCAGGCGCAAAGATTGGGTCGTCAGTTACTTGTCCGGCTGCTATGCGCTCTGGCGTGTATATTGTGAACGAACCCCCAGACGCAGATAGTAGCTCCAACTACGCTTACGACGAACCTCAGCACGTGCTATTGAACAATATGGAACAAGAATCTGTGAATACGGAGAACGGACTTCCTCCGAGTGAGCTGTCGGTTCCAACTGACGGGCAGCAGGAGTTCCAGGATGAACCAATAAGTGAAAGTGAGCAGACGGCAGAAGATGACACAGTTCCGGAACCGGAAGGAGAGGCACCTCTTGCTGAACAAGAGCGAGTGAGTGGGATGCACGTGCCCCCACCGTCGCCGATCAGTGCAGTAAACGAAGACGAGACACAAATATTAGTGGATAACGATGATGAGCAACCGGAAGTAGTTATTGAGGACATTTCTGCCCCGGAAAAGGACGACGTAGTTTTCTTAGAAACAGAGATAGAAACTCCACAGAGCCAATCTACTCCAAAAAAGGAAAAGAAAGTTAAGGAAAAGAAAGAAAAGCAACCAAAGGAAAAGAAAGAAAAGAAAGAAAAAATACCAAAGGAAAAGAAAGAGAAACAACCAAAGGAAAGGCGAGAAAGGAAACTTCAGTTGCCTTGGACTATTCCTTCAATTTACAAGTAAGTAACTAAATTAAACAGTAAACAGTTAAACGTCACATATAGAACGTTATATTAATGCATGTGCTAAATAATAATATTTTTACCTTTATATAAAAAATGCAACATAAACGTCTTCATAATACTATATCATTATTGCAGTGGTAGAGTAACAACCTTGCATGCATGATTGTATTTGTTTGATATTTGACCGTTCATAATAAACACATTAGAAATTGGCATTGAAAGCTTCATTTATTGACGCATGCGTTGTATATAGGCTTGTTCTGGTACTTGACAATGGTTTAACGTGGTACAATGTACCAAGTTTCGTGCCGAACTTGTTTATCGTTCCTTAGCTCTGTCTCCAATAAATTGTTGACAGCGACTCTTGACATTGCAGAGTTCAAAGAAATTTGAGTATATGTATTTCCATTTTTCTTCATATTTACCATTTATATAGACAATAATGGTATGTGTGAATTATGCGGAAAAAAAAACAAACAACCAACAATAATTGAGAAAAAAACAACAACAATGAATCAAATATTCAATACAGTAGTTGGATAGATAGAATTTGAAATGTTAAATGTATTTCAAAATGTACTGAACTGTGATTTTTTTTTTAAAAAAAAGGCTCCACAGGCAAAATATAAACATGTAATGATATGAGCACACTTCAATATAATAACATTCATATTGACTAGGATTCCCGGATATACCTTATTTTGCATTGTTTCGTCTATATTTTTGCATATAACGTAGAATCCAGATTGTTTTTATTGCATACGAACTATTGTTTCCTTTATTCAGCGTTAAGGCCTTTGCACTCACAAAACACCAAGGCAGTCGTAGTGCATTTCCAAAAGCATGTAGAAAATCTATTTCCCATGAAGTTGAACTTTATACTTACAAAGGGGCGCTCTTAAATAGGAGAGACGCCAGTATATATAGAGAGTAGGCCTACAACGTACTTTAATGTCTTTTTTACACATGTGTATTTTTTTCATTATTGACTTGAACTGCAGAATGTCAAGTGGTGCACTAACACTGGCTTTGGCAATTGCACTAAAGATGTAAAGCAGGTAAACGCCTGCTCCACCGACGCAATGATTTTTTACTCCATTACATTTTGAATAATTAGTTTACCGTACTGATTATCAACGTGCTTTTGTATTGAAACATACGTTGTATTTTTTTCCTTCATAATTTTACTCTTTTTACCACTTTCAGATTCAAATTCTTTATAGAAGGAAACATAAACTATATTTGAAAAATAATAATGGTAGTACTTTTGCTTGTTATAATGCGGAAAAATTACAAAAAAATTGCATTTCCTTTCTTTAATATATTCCTTCTTTAATGACAACGACATAGATATCGACGACGACGACGACGACGACGACGACGACGACGACGATAACAACAGTGACGACTAGGACAGCATATCCCTTATTTATAGACGAGGACATAAACAACGACGACAACGACGGCGACAACGATAGTGATTACGACAAAAACAACAGAAATAACAATGAAAACAGCGGCGAAGACGACGACGAAGACGACGACGACGACGACGACGACAACAACATCATCATAATCAACAGCAGCAACAACAACAACAACTACAACAACAACAAGAACTACAACTACAACAAAACTACAACTACCACAACTACAACAAAACTACAACAATAACAACAACAATAACAACATCACCACCACCACCACCACCACCACCACCACCACCACCACCACCACCACCACCACCACCACCAACAACAACAACAACTACAACAACTGCAACATCAACAACTACAATTACAACAACAACTACAACTACAATAACTACCATGATAACAACTACAACAACAACAACAACTACAATGAAGACAGCAACAAAAGCAAACACCAACAACACCAAAAAAAACCCAACAACATCATCATCAACAAAAACAACAACAGCAACACATAAAACAACACAACAACAACCAAACTTGTGGAACCTCTTTCATGCCATACTAAACTAAGATACAATCGCGTTTCTCCGATTCTATCATCTTTCCTTGGAAATTCTCGTCTTTGTCTTTGACAGGCAAATCATCTGCTTATCATAAAATGGCGCCAAACATCTGTCAATATGATGCCCCCAGCTGTACGTTCTATTAAAGTTAATATTATCAAAAAAAGCACTCTGAACGTTGCTGATGTATAACTGTTAGATAATCCCGCTGATATCCATCTGATAACCCACACATCTGAGCCGATATGAATATAAGATTTGTACGGCTATTTTGTGATACTCCGTTGTTTATCGCATTCAAATCATCCTGTGTAATAGCCAGCGAGCAAGCTATGTGAAATTTCAGAAGCTTCAGTAGCCTAATTTATTTTATAGAGCATGTCTATCTGGGTCTTTATGCAGATAATCTAGTTTAATTAATTCACGTTTTGATATGCAATTATCTTGTGTAGAATTTCATTCTAGATCTTATATTTGAACATGTATGTGAAAAAAGACAAATATTAATTCCAACGGTTGGCTTATGTAATGGTTTTGGAAAGAAAAAAAAGTAGTCGTTGAGCGCCCGCATTGCCGGCGGCAGGATGTGTGGTAAGATTTACACGTGTACCAAGGTGTTGACAAAAAAACATTTATTTTCTTAGCAAGGCACTCGGCATTTGAAAATGAATAAATGTACACTTCCAAAAAGGAAGTCCATTTCAAATCAATTACTCAGTTTTTTTTTTGTTTTGAAATATATATAACATGCAAATACAAAGATAGGCTCTGTGCCGCTATTTGATTGGCCGACAGATTATACACTTGTCTTTGTAGAAAAACAACGTGTTTTTCACAGCTAGTGACGAGACGGAATTATTCATCTTTGGAATGCTATCTAAATAAAGAATACTATACAAAATTTAAATAATTATATTCTAAATTATATAGACGTAGTACAAAGACATACAATTTCTGTCAGTTCTTCAAAGGTCATTATTGCATTATGGCACACGTTCGTCTAAATCAATCTTTTTAGAAACAAACCCCTTACAACATCATGGTTGTGTTCAACAGCTGTTCAGCGTTTAACACTCTTTTCTAATAGCTTGACTATTGACTATGGTCACAAACGGACTATTGACTATGGTCACTTACGGATTCAGAGGGATGGGAAAGGGATCCTCAATTCCCTGGAATATACTATCATTTTGTACGAAAATAATCAACAGTTCCCTGAAACCTGCTATTGATTTGTTGTGTTCAGAAACTTTTAATAAATGAACATGAAATATTTTACACTTTATATTATAAATGAACACCCCTGTGGTGAAATTTCGTTGAAGATTGAAAAAATAAGTCAATTTTTCTACGAGCAGACGGGCACACTATTAAGCGTTGAAATATGACCAGGCTCGTAGAAAATTTGAGTGGGGTCTATTTTCACCGTAGTTCCGTTCCACCCATATACTACGTTACACACTACCGAGTAACAGTAAAGTTATTGCGGTATCCATTACATCTAATGGGCAGTTACCTTACAATTAACATTTTGTGAATGTTTTTGCACAACTAATGCATAACGCATGTGCTCGCTTGATAACAATCTGCACG
>CM055896.1:33285066-33380066 GCA_029582155.1 Panopea generosa
AGCTCACGTTTAAGCCACGGTTTTCGGATGAGACTTGGCAGATGTCATAATTCTGATAGCTTATTATCGCTACTTATTTCATTCAGGTCGCCACACAGGTGTTAAATAAACAAACCCTGGTAAAACACGGCTTCTGCCTAATCAAGACGGCTTCTAGTTCCTCTTGATTACCCGCAAATTGGTTCCTAGCGGTTAGGGTTCCTTTGATTACAAGAATATACAAACACAGGTAATAACGGACGGCTTCACGTCGGACGATTCAACCAATTACCAATTTATCATCCTAAAAATAAGTTGTAAGTGATGAGAGGTTATATGGTCGCCATGGTAACAGTCTTAAAGTAATATACCACATGTATATAGAAGATAAATCATTTTTATCCGGAGTATTTTGGAATTTTTTTTCTCTCGTCTCACGTAACTGATTCATTTCGACATTAAAGAGATTTGGAACAAAACCAGATCTGACGTTGATTGTCGGAAGCTATCCTGCTCATCGTCACAGACGGTATAGACACTTTCCTCGAAGGTGACACATGTTTTATTTTTAAATTTCAATCTACTTGATGCCACCGTTTGAAACAGAATAGGCAAATATGCATACCAGTTACATGTTCACGTTTTATCATTTATGTAAAACGTTTTATATAATTGGACACTACCATTTATAAATAAACACATACAGATCTCTCTGTCTTTAAATTGCCATACCTCCGTCATGTTCACGTTTTTGTGTTCTTTTGCTTTTGTAAAAAAAAGATTTTACCAAGCAAGTTTTTGTGATTTTAAACTTTAAAAATGGTGTTAATTTATTGCAAGCCGTTGTACATTACTTGATGATTGCACCAAAATAGCCCCACACCGCATAGATCAAAAGTAAAATGGAAAAAAAAAGAAGAAAAAATCACAAACAAAACCAATCCGAACTATAACATAACAAATAAAAAGAATAAAGAAAAAGAATAAAAGGAAATATCAAACAAAAAAAAAAAAAATTTTAAAATTAACAGGTTGTATATAAATATTAATTTTACACTTGAACTAAATTCTGCGAATGCAAACACGCTTAACCTTGTTTCTATATTGAGATGTTTTTTTCTCCGGTTTAATAGGAAGGTGGTTAAAGATCCGACATGCCTTTTCCATTATGGTTAATTTTTTATGAAATAAATTACGTGAGGTAACATCTGCTGCTCGTTAAGAGCCTCGTGTTGATGTTCGCAAACATTAACGGCTGGATACAAACCACAAAACCCGAATACTCTTGTAACGGAATCGTCAGCAGGTGAGTTCTGACAGATTATTAAACCGATGAGTTCTTTCAGTAGAAGCTTTATTGTAGTTAACCTACATTCAAGTACAGTTTATATTATATATTCAGGTTGAACATTTTAAGACATGACAAAGGTAAATACCGGCCGCCAGATATATGTTTAATGTCTTTCACTACACAGTTGCGCCCCCTTTTTGTCACGGTAACATAATTTTGCACTTAAAAAAGTCCTATGTAATTTGGTTTGATATATTGTCAAACTGGTTCATATTATATATATGTAGGTGATGTGATTTCTTGTTGCATATGAGTTAAGCAAAAGCTAGCATAATATACACAGCAATAAAACACCGCTGGTGTTAAAAATGTGACTTTTATAGGGTTTAAACTGATTAATGTATTTATTAGAATTTGGGACTTACCGTGCTGGTACCCTACCAATGATTGTGCAGTTTTAAATGCGGTTACATTCCTGCCTAATACCTGTCTTACCTGCATAGAAAAATGAAGCCAGTAAAGAGAGAAAGAGAGCGAGAGTGAGAGAGAGTGCGAATGACAATATGAATTTCTTGTCTATTTTTAGAATGAGGATTTAGTTTTTAAGTTTTGGACTCCAATTTATCACGTTTTGTTGGATTTGAAATACCAAATCATTTGGACGCTATTTTTTTTATGATAATGCGAAGTTTTTTATATCTGTTTTAAAAATAATTTTATTTTTTAAGACATTTATTGCGTTTTTTCCTGATATACTTCCTTTAATAATAGACAGCTGAATGGGGCAAATTTTTAGGTGCTTACTTCAATTCTAAACTTTCTCTCACGTTTATTTAATACTAACGAAATAACTCTCTGCAGATAGCTAGACTAGATAAACACAGGCGTGAATGAAATCGACCGAGTTTATACGACTGGAAACAATTTACGGAAGGTATCTGTACATTACCGGCGTGCAAATGAGCTACTCACGGTTATCACGATGGTGTAAACAACTTAAAATACGGGTTGCCGTCAATCTGGCTCTGGGTGCAATGTTGCTTATTTGCTGTTGGCATTAATACATGCGATCTTAAAATCCCCAGTTAACGATACAAGATTCTCGTACATGCTATCGTAGTTACTAGAGAATCCAGTTTTTCTAGATAATCAAATTAAAATTAAAGATCTAAGAGACTCGAGTCCCCTCTTTCTAATATATCTTAAAATATTGTAATACAAATTATTTTTATATTATGTTGAGAAATCGGTGCTAATCAGGTCATTCCAGATTTGATCTGGGGTGATAACTGATCTTTTAAAATGTATTTTAAAAAAGCTTTTGACTATATAGCGATGCATTTGCATCTATTTTTCCTTTCACGGTGTAACAAAAAGTTATTTTAACACACTTTTAGGCCTAGCGTCAAGATTAGCGCCGGTGTCTCAATTCTTGCAGTGTTAACCCCCGACTGAAAGAACAATAATTTAAAATAATATTCCAGTGACCCAATGCACGTCGCAGTGGGCGGTATTTTTCTAGAAAATCTAATCATTATTCATATATCAAACAACTCTGTCTGTTCCCATGATGTTTTAAAATATACCTGACCCACACTGGAACAGGGAGAGAGATATTCTCCCCGAGTCCGACATTAAATTCAAGTATCCATTCTTTTTATATGACCCAATCAGTAGTTAGAAGAACCACACATGGCGGTTCCGTGGGAGACGCGAGTTATCACCGAATACAGGCTGTCGGTAACAGCGGCGGACTCAGGGAAGGGGCCATGAGGGCGTAGATTTTCAGAGTAAATATAAATGTGTGTGGTGGATGGAGAAGTTAAATCACGGACATTTACACTTCTACAACCTATAATTAGACATGTTTGGGTTTATTTATTTATTGGTGGGTGGAAGCGTCCGTCGATTTTACATGTAGTCTTGACCATATGCGACGCTTACTTTTCTAAAAGACAAATGTCTTGACAAGTTGAGCAGAAGAAACGTTTGAATCTGGAAGTAAGACCTGGTTGGCTGAATGAAACACACCTCTGCAATGGTTGTAACACATTCAAAAATATTTATTCGGACGGAAGTCATCGCAGTAATCTTGAACAAGATCTTTGTCATAGAAAATATCAAATAATATAAAATAATGGATGCTTGTTTCAATCAACCAATCAAAAACGTTATCCGATTATCAATAAAAATATTTTACTGTTTATCTCGATCGAACATGTCATAACGTTTGTCGTTTAGAAAAGCAAGTGTCGCATATGATCAAGACTATTCTACACGAAATGTCAATTGTAAAAGGGAAGCACCCATCCTAGATTCGCTTGTGGGATTATATATGTATATAGAGTTTCATATTCTCAGGTTAATAAACTCGACTGTGATAATGAACACTTTCTGTAAGTGTTTTAACTGTTTTTGATGCCTATTTTTTGTAATGAAAGACATTAAAAATAATGAAAATTAATATTAGAATACGCATACCATGCGTGTTGGGTATATGATAAAAGCAGTTATTTTAATTTATAACGACCAGGGACGAACTACTAAGGGTTGAGGTGTATATAGGGGAGGTAGACGGGTGGGCGGGTCAGTATCAACACTACTTTATCTGAACTCAGTTAAATTTTCTTAATTTTCTTATTTACCCAATTGATAAAAAAAATATAATATAATATTGTAATTAAAATGTGAGTGGTGGGCGTGGTGGGCGTGGTGGGCGTTGTCGTGTGAACATGAGGGATCGAAAATCACGCTCTTTTATATTCAATTAGTTACCAAATAGATATATAGTTCATTTCTCTCTCTCCTATTCCCCTCTCTCTCCAACTTTCTTTCTCTCTCTCTTTCTCTCCATCTCTATCTGTCTGCGAGCGTGCGTGCGAGAGTGTGTGTGTGTGTGGGCGTGGCAAGGAGGGGAGATGGTTTCAATGTTAAATTCTTTTATCCTGTAGCCGTCCCTGTCATGTGCGTAACACATGAAAATTGCACTTTACTTATGTTTGGTGTTGCTAATATTTGTATGTACATTACAAAGTAACATACTAACACATTATACTCGTAGATTGTCCCATGTGTTAAACCATTTGTTCTGCAATGTTCCATACATTAGATACGCCAATGTACGCTCAGTGGCGACCCCCTATATGCTATACCCTTTAAGTTTATCTGAATGGAGCTAGCAAATGCTGATTTTTTTCCAGATAAAATATAACGAAGGGTTTCAAATCAGAAACTGCCCAAAAAGATAAGACCGGTTACACAGTCGGCGGTTTCTTTACGAGTCGTCTGAGGAACGTTTATGTATTTTAATATGATTTTGTGTTGATTGAAGAAAAACGCATGAAAAGCAGAAATATAGGTTAAGATATGTATGACTATCCGTCCTGTGTATTAAGTGTGATGTCAGTGAACGATATGCAAATTTTAATCAAAGTACTGTTGGTACCACTGTATTGCGTATGGATGCTTTATATGAAAAAAGAATGATATTAGTTAATTCTCCTCACCCCCCAATACCATCAGTTCGGAATGATTTTATAACGGCGATGTCGAAGTCACCGAGGTCTACCAGATGCTACTATGATTTTATTTCATTAAAAACTGCTAGTGGGGAATCCAATATTTCGGTTGTTTGTGCGTGAAATATTGCACGGAGTAATGGAGGGCGGAATCCCTCCCTCCCCGGGATCGTAAATGGTATACGCTGGTCTGCAAACCCGACACAAAAAAAAATAAGGCTATACATCAGTATAGATTGTTCATTTGGGAGATCTTTAAAGAGGCCTCTCTCATATCGCCGATATTTCTTAGATTATATTTTCACATAATTATGCAATATAACTATTAATGTAAAAAAATGTTATTTTAGTGACTCTGTGATTGTGTCTGTGTCGACTGATCTATGTTTACCAAATTATAAACTGCGTCTTGTGTTAAATTGTCACTTTTACTGCTCTTGTATATAATGACACCACTAAACCATCTACACAATTTTATTGACGAAAAAATAAATCAATCATTGGGCAATATCGGGTTACACTAAAACATCGACAAATAAAATGGAAAATGCCGACCTGTGTATTTATGAATTTCTCATAAATAAGATAAACTACAAGGATGTTCTCGACCAATATCTTCTAACGGGACCTTCTCACATACTTTCAATTATTTAATGAACACAAAAATTTAGCTGATGCATTTTTTGAGTAATGCAACGATACTTGACGTGTTTTCACCGACTTCTGATAAAAAACTACTGTAACTATAAAAACACAATTACTTACAGATTGTTATTTTAATAATAAAGATGAGAGGTTGCAGTAAACTATACTGATAGTGCTCGTTTATTTTTTACCGTCTCTATGTTATACACACATGCTGTTTCAATAACAAGTTCTACAAACAACTGTAATATTTGAACTAGCTGCTCTTGAGCTAGTGCTACAATTAGGGTAGTTAGCTCGACTATATTTATGGAAGATGTGAAGCACCAGAACGGATTAAAGATCAAAGTTCGACACTCACATATCTTCACTATACACTTTAATGTAATAACCACTTCTGTTCCTGCTTATCTTATAAACCCCCCCCCCCCCCCCCCCCCCTCGTCGATTTGGTTAAGTTTTCTGATATACGTATCGTATAATTCGAGTTAAAGACATAATGTAGTTTATGGTCGTGATCTTCAAAGATGTTTTTTTTGTAGTCTTTTTGTTACATAAACTTGATTGCATTATCTTATAAAAACAGCGAAATGTGTGGATTTTATTAACCGTAAACATTTTTATTATACAACATTTTGGTATTTTTGCTGCCGTTGGGGGTATAGTCAGAGATTTTGGATTACTACGAGTCAACAGAAATAAATGAATTGTGGATTTTAAAGCTTTATAGATAGTTTATGAACGTATGTGTGTTATTAAAACCTTAATTTTTAAATTGAAATTAATATAAATTATATTTGACAAAATTTTATTTATGAGGACATTGTTTCTTGTTAGTTGTTACAGTTACTTATTCTTTGTTTCCTAGTTTTGCTAATATAGATTTTACTATTTTTTTTTTCTGAAAAACAAACAAAACAAAACACAACGAAACACACAAAAACAAAATTTGTTAGATCTGAAATTACAGTTTCGTGTTTCTATCTGCTTGCACTATCTATACTTTAAATAAATTTGATGCTAATTGTTCCAATCAAGTTCAAAGGTACCGCGGAAGATACTTTTTTTAATGTCTGCACTTTGTCTGAATAGTGCAGCTTTTGATCCAACTTTGAAATTGTTCCAAGTCTGTGTGTGTTTCATTTAAGGAACTTACGTTTTGGTTTGGCATGTCGGTATGCTGAAGTCTGATTTACATTTTTTTAGTTTTTATTTAGAAAAAAATTATATACGAAAT
The DNA here is from genome assembly GCA_029582155.1 of Panopea generosa. Lineage (NCBI taxonomy): Eukaryota > Metazoa > Mollusca > Bivalvia > Adapedonta > Hiatellidae > Panopea > Panopea generosa. The sequence goes on from CM055896.1 coordinate 33,291,737, forward strand.
TTAAATTGCTAATTTACAATCTATGTGTATCTCTTCAGTACGTTATTACTATTTTTGAAGATGTAGATAAGTATATTGAAGTCGTTAGTCATTGTCAAATACTCTTATACTACATGTATTTGAACTAACTAGGCAAAATGTGTTTTATATTCATGTCAATGTGACGCAAATGTAGCTGTTTTCCTTGACGGAAAATTTGCATTATCATTTACACGTTTACAAGGTATTTCATACGAAGGGTTGAAAATAGAAAAAAAAATAACAACAAAAAAAAAAAACAATTCAAAAGAAACACAGCATTTTTATGCATCGGAAGTATTACCTTCACCGGCGGAGTATATAGGATCCGAGCGTAACAACAATCAGATGTGTTTGACCTTGTTCTCCGCAAGAATACTGGGGAAATAATTACAAGGAAAATGTAAGCAATACTTTTGTTACTACATCGTTAGGTATATATGCTATCGCAATAATCTATAAAATGAGGCAGATTGGAATGCACACGGAATCTTGCAGGAATTATATATCGTTACGTAACGTTGCCGTTCTCTGCAATAACACAGGCACGGGTACTAAGCGAAAGTTGTATTTATAAACCGTGTGTAACGGGCTCTTCTGTTGCAGGAATTACCGTGATAACTGTGAAGTTCGAACGTGGATTTAATGAGATAAATTGTATAAATAACTGTTTTTATTTGTTGAATGACTCGGAACATAACCATCGAAGCGTTAGTGTTTAGAAGTTAAAAATACTTTTGGATATTTTCGACTGTTTTAGATGTTATGGAGTAAGACCATATGTTTTTTATGTTGTTTCTTTACGTTATGTTATTAACACATGGCTTATATAATTAATTATTTGAAATTTATCGTGCTTTTAATCGTCATTATATAATGCTGTACGCACCATAACGTACTTAAAGCATACACAATGCGTATCATTAATTTACATATAATATCTCACCCTAGTCATACATACATAGTTACTCATAGCAATAGTTCATACACCAACAGATAGACACGGTTTAGTTTTTCTTCATGATTTTTAAGACATTTTTATGTTTTTATTTTATTCAGGCAATGATTTTAATTGTTTTTTTTTTGTGTGATACAGTAGATATTGTCATATCATGTTCTATTGTTTATGACGAAAATACCTGCGTTATCTCTTTCTGATCAAGCCTGGGTCACCAACACCTTCTATAGTTTTACTAAATACTTGAACACTAAAACTCAGTTTTGACTGGTTGTTTATTTATAATATAATCATTATCAATGAAACCGTATGCAGTTTTACTGGAACCAGTCTTGAATCATGGTCACCTGGATGCTTTTCTAGATTTTTATTATTAGTATTTCTGTTTGTACTTAAATATAATGGTGAAACACGAGCAAGCATACATAAGTTAAATTCGACATCTATAATTCTCTCCGGTAGAATATTTCGCTCATTTCTTTCCCTGGCTAATAGTCATGTTATCTTATACCGTACCCACTTATCTATTGCTGCAGTATTCGTCATCTTGTTTATTGTTTATCTAATTAATCAGCGATAACAACGAGGAAACAATTAATACACCTGGTCGTATACGCATACTGTATAGAATTGACTAAAGAACAAACTGGTAATCGCACGGGGAAATGCATTAACACTATCAGAGATAATGAGCTAAAACACGGTGTATGTAGTTTGTAGGTACCGTGCAATAATTTCATTTATGATCAAAAAATATCCATAGACTAAGAGGCGCACCGGGTGAGTGTATGCGTATGTGTGTGTGTGTGTGTGTGGGGGGGGGGGGGGGGGGGGGGGGTATCAGATAATCAGATAAAAGAGGGTTTGGCCTTCTAAATAGAAAACAAGATTATCTTACTTCATGCATTATTCATATATTTCTGTTACAACAAAGCTAAAGTCCCTGCAGTTTCTTATCTGAATGCCCATATACGACATCCGTGTTTGGTACTTTTGAAGTCCTCGGCTAAAGTGAGACACCATCAATTTGTTTTCAAAATTAACTGCAAAATTAAATGCACTCTTTTAATTATCGGATACATTTCGATATACATGTTTGTTCTGGTACCATTTACACCAATATTATCAAAATATATATATTATGGAGCAAACACCGGTCCCATGATCGGATGGTTGTGGGTTTGATCATACGCCACCGCTATACGTAGTGTCCTTGAGCAACTTTATTGTACTGATTCTACTGAGGATGATTTGTTTAAGTTGTAAGAAGTAAAATAAATAAGTTTTAACTAAGTATATATATTCCATAAAACGATGCTACAGATCTATTATCAATGATGCACCCGCCTGAGCAGGTGCACTTAACCATGCCTCTAGCCACGGCAGCTGAAGTACCTCCTTTAGTAAACTATTTAGAGAGATGTCTGAGTGCAGATTGTAGTGGTTTATTAATGTAGAGTAGTGGTGTAAGCAATCAACTGGCTATCACTGTAATTGTTTATGAAAGCTGTCGAAGATTCCCCTCACCTTGGTGGTACCGATCTACCGTTCCTAATAGCTGCTGCCAAGGTTATGGAGATTTTTTTTATAATTATATACCTCAGACGTCTAGTTTTGAGCAGTTTGAAAGAACATTAAAGTGTTGTTTGTTCTGCTGTGTTGATTGGTGCACAGGCGTTCCGTATAGCTTCATAGGCTCACATGTCATACAAAATGGTTCGGTATAGCTTCATACAACTAGGCTCACATGTTACACAAAATATTTCGGTACAGCTTCATACATCTAGGCTCACATGTTATACAAAATTGTTCGGTATAGCTTCATACAACTAGGCTCACATGTTATACAAAATGGTTGGGTATAGCTTCATACAACTAGGCTCACATGTTACACAAAATATTTCGGTATAGCTTAATACAACTAGGCTCACATGTTAAACAAAATGGTTCGGTATAGCTTCATACAACTAGGCTCACATGTTTTACAAAACGGTTCGGTATAGCTTCATACAACTAGGCTCACATGTTATACAAAATGGTTCGGTATAGCTTCATACAACTAGGCTCACATGTTATACAAAATGGTTCGGTATAGCTTCATACAACTAGGCTCACATGTTATACAAAATGGTTCGGTATAGCTTCATACACCTAGGCTCACATGTTATACAAAATTGTTCCGTATAGATTCATACAACTAGGCTCACATGTTACACAAAATGGTTTGGTATAGCTTCATACAACAAGGCTCACATGTTACACAAAATGGTTCGGTATAGCTTCATACAACTAGGCTCACATGTTATACAAAATGGTTCGGTATAGCTTCATACAACTAGGCTCACATGTTATACAAAATGGTTCGGTATAGCTTCATACAACAAGGCTCACATGTTATACAAAATTGTTCGGTATAGCTTCATACAACTAGGCTCACATGTTATACAAAATGGTTCCGTATAGCTTCATACACCTAGGCTCACATGTTATACAAAATTGTTCGGTATAGCTTCATACAACAAGGCTCACATGTTATACAAAATGGTTCCGTATAGCTTCATACAACTAGGCTCACATGTTATACAAAATGGTTCGGTATAGCTTCATACAACTAGGCTCACATGTTATACAAAATGAAGGTATTCTTTGAAAACACTCTAATATATATACATATATATATATATTTATTATGAGAAACATTATTAAATCGTGAAATATGTTCACATAGCTGCAATACGAAAACATTCCCCATTCTCTACTTTTCAATTACCTTATCTTTATATTCCCTAAATAGTTCGAAAACAAACGCTTCATACTATGCAATAGGATGTATCCAAAATCGTTCTAAACATATTTTATTTATATTTTATTTTCACAAACATTATACTTTTTATCAAATTGATATGATTCTCTGGAAATATCTTAATTGCAACATTGTCCATCTCAATGTCAAAATACGCATCTAAGTTATAAATTAAATAATTAAAAAGTCATAAGTTGTTAAAGGCATCACAGAAAGCCAACACATTAACGTATCACTAATAACACACACTGTATAAACACGTAATTATTTTGTTATTACTTTTGACAAACTATTTACTTATTGGTGTTTGCACATTTTATATTTTGTAAAATAAATATCTGCCACTCATTATGTCCGCTATTAATACAATAGATTGGGTAAACTTGGAAACTCACTCGTATGCTATGATCCATATTGCTTTGTGTCGATATACTATAACTTATATTCATGATGGGACGACATGAGAATTGGCGTAAATTCTTTTGTGTGATTGCGACACGATTATTGTGAACACTGCTACTAACATTCTAATATCATAATGCAATTACATTGTAATCATCATTAATACTTAGTAACGATTCCAAATAGGTAGATATCGAGCGGGTTTGTATTGGTTTTCAGATTCTGAAAATCTTTGTAAGGTATTTGAAACACTTTACAAATCACACTGACGTACGCACGTACGAGTACATACATTATACGTTATTTGCACAGACTGGACAAAATTAACACCGTTTCACGTCATAACTAAGTCTTCATGTCAGAAGTATTAAAGTACTAAATGATATGAACACATTACATTCTATATAAATATGAGATGACATAAAATATACGAATGTCTATCAAGTCAAATTCATACGAGAAACATCTGCCATCGGATTATACAGGTATTCGAGTATCTGATGATGAGACTAATAGTGTTTTATACGGTAACATGCGAACCACGTGTCATCCAGTTTTCTTTTGAACTTGAAAATATCAATGATATGTATTGCACTTAACATATTTCTGTATGATACCAAGATTCTAGGTGAATTTTAAGCTCACTATAGTGTTCACATGAGAGGCACGTGCCACCGAATGTTCCAGTTCTTGATGATCTCAAGAACAGGATGCTGTATTGCTATACATATATGATTATATAGAGTTTATTCAATTATTGCTAACAATAACGAAAAAAAAAAAACAGCAGTTGAATACACTAGTTATTACATTTCGTACATGTATCAAAACTGACATTGAAATTCGACTTCCTTTTGAAATAAATACTTAAACCATTCTACATCAGGACAATGAAGTCAGTTTATACAAGTATTATGTAGTTCTTAGAATGGGGTGAAACACCATTTTCCACACATAATTTCAGTTTTTATTTTTTTGGAATATCTCATATTTCAGGTCCTCCTTGGTAAAGCTACTATGTGGGTTGTACGCCCTCGTCATTGTGGTGTTGGGTATTGTATTCAGCACCGCGTCATCTCTGACGTCAGAAGAGAGGCAACACAAATACTACCTAGAGGTAAGTTTAATGAACAATTAAATTGTATTTCTTTGTCAATATGTAATAATGATAGCTTTACAGTCACGTAAACATATTAGTTAAAAGAAATTTATCAAACTTTAAAAAGTGACTAAAAACATTTTTTTACAATATATCTTGCCTATATACACTCACTGACTCCGCATTGCAAAAATCTAATCATGCGAAAATAATACAATGAATACGGATTTCCTAATTTGGGCTACGCGTCTAGGTTAGACATAAATAGATTTCCCGCTGAAAATGCAATAATTTTGTGACTTATTAAAAGACTTACCTGATTGCATTTTGATTTTAATTTGATCCGTTATGCATGTTTACATGTAGTAAAACTTGTTTCATCTTAGAAAGAGTCCATATGACGATGTGAAGGTTGACAAGCAATATTTAAGCGCTGTCTATATATAGAACGGGGATTTCATTTCAAGTTTACCACTCCTATTTAGATATAAGTTGTGTCCCTTTTTGGTGGATTATTTTCTGGGTAACATTAATGAAAATGATTCCAAGTGATAACACACACTGCTGCATGTTAAGCAAGCATGCATGGAACAGCCATCGTTTTGATTAATTTCTAGTTTGGTACAGGTCACCGTTAATGAAGATATCAGGATGAACTGTTAGTGCTAACTCACCTAACGCAATACAGACAGCAGTGTCCGAGAATTTGCGGGAACTAGAGGCAACCATTAAACATGCGTAAAAAACATGTGAAGAATAAAATACAACCGCCACGATTGTTCACTAATCTCGCCAATCTGTTAAACGTTTTGCAAGTATAATTTTTATATTACAATTATCTTTCGATGTGATAGACAAAAACAACACATTTTGTAAACGTTTCCTCTTTATCGATAGAAACACTCCGTTGCTTCGATGTGTATTTTGCAAAGGCACAAGATAGTGTATCGCCAGGTTGTTCTTGCAATATCTTGCAATACAAGAAAATGTTTTTACCTTGAAAGTTATGTGGTACCATATGCACAGCAGCAGCTCTGTTTTTTGCAAAGGAAGTATATAGTTCAGTTTGCAGTGTTGTGAAGACATGGCTGAACACATCTTGTTAATTTCCAAATTATTCTTGTTTCTATATATACCAGCTAATTGGTCTTCGTTTATCATATCTTTATTGTATTTCGGTTGATTATTGCACTTGTTTACATGCTCGTCATTGTTGTTTTAGTTTCAAATCTTTCTGGCATACACACATCGTATTATTGTATGGCGTTTCATTATCATTGTTATTTCAGATCTTTCTTGCATACCAGTATACCGTTTCATTATTATTGTCATCTCAGATCTTCCTCATACATGTATACCTATAAATTGGTTCATTGTTATACCGATTCCAGATCTTTCTCGTATACCTGTATACCGTTTCAGTAATATTTCATATCCTCCTCGTATACCTGTATGCCGTTTCATTGTTATTTCAGATCTTCTTTGTATACCTGTATACCGTTTCATTTATATTTCATACCTTCCTCGTATACCTGTAAACCGTTTCGTTGTTATTTCAGATCTTCCTTGTATACCTGTATACCGTTTCATTTATATTTCTGATCTTCCTTGTATACCTGTATACCATTTCATTTATATTTCATATCTTCCTCGTATACCTGTATACCGTTTCATTGTTTTTTCAGATCTTCCTTGTATACCTGTATACCGTTTCATTTATATTTCATATCTTCATCGTATACCTGTATACCGTTTCATTGTTATTTCAGATCTTCATTGTATATCTGTATACCGTTAATTTATATTTTTTCCTCGTATACCTGTATACCGTTTTATTGTATTTCAGATCTTCCTTGTATACCTGTATACCGTTTCATTGTTATTTCAGATCTTCATTGTATACCTGTATACCGTTTCATTTATATTTCATATCTTCCTTGTATACCTGTATACCGTTTCATTGATATTTCAGATCTTCATTGTATACCTGTATACCGTTTCATTTATATTTCATATCTTTCTCGTATACCTGTATACCGTTTCATTTATATTTTATATCTTCCTCGTATACCTGTTTACCGTTTCATTGTTATTTCAGATCTTCCTCGTATACCTGTATACCGTTTCATTTATATTTCATATATTCCTCGTATACCTGTATACCGTTTCATTGTTATTTCAGATCTTTCTTGTATACCTGTATACCGTTTCATTTATATTTCATATCTCCCTCGTATACCTGTATACCGTTTCATTTTTTATTTCATATCTTCCTCGTATGCCTGTATACCGTTTCATTGTTATATCAGATCTTCATTTTATACCTGTATACCGTTTCATTTATATTTCATATCTTCCTTGTATACCTGTATACCGTTTTATTGTTATTTCAGATCTTCCTTGTATACCTGTATACCGTTTCATTTATATTTCATATCTTCCTCGTATACCTGTATACCGACCGTTTCATTGTTATTTCAGATCTTCCTTGTATACCTGTATACCGTTTCATTATCATTGTTATTTCAGATCTTCCTGGTTTACCTGTACACCGGTTCATTATTCGTGCTGCTGTATTTCCAAATAGCTTTACTCAGAGGGGTCAAGGTCAAGAACAGTTATTTTGATACTAACATCAAAGTGTCCATGCGACCAGATGGTAGCATACACAAGTCACCGAGTGCAACACCGACCCCACACAGGTAGGGCTACTGTGTTGTTATGTCCATAAAACACATAAACTCCCGCATTGGACCGTTCATGAGCACGTTTATTGGTCAGCAACTTCAACCATCTTCGAAATCACATGACAATATATAATACACTCTAAAATGCGCTATGAATCATTCGGACAGACACGTGATCCCCTGTTTTGTATTTATGAATATCATACCTATATCTGGAGAGCCAGGGATTCTGGCTATATCAATATTTAAATAAAGAGCAACGTTTTATTAAACCAAACATTGTTTCTTTTATTCGCCATGTATTAACCATTTGTGTCGTCATATAATTATATTCGCATTTGTATTAATCTAAACTATGTTCGTCCGTGTGTATGTATGTATGTCGTGACGGCTTAACCCATATTCTTTCAAATGTATTTATGTAATTATAGATAAATAATGTCCACTAAAGGGATTGTGTTCGACATGATACATTTGAGAAGTGGTAGAAGATTTACTTCCCCTTTAACGCTTAAATAGAATAAGTTTATAAGGTTAAGGTAGTTTTATAATAAATGCACCGAATAGCTGCTATATCCACTGTGCAACATGTGTGGTCAATACATATTTGTAAACTAAGGGATATTGCATTTTTCCCTAAACAAGAAAATAAATTATGTGCCATATATAATTTATATAGTCCAGTATATATGCAAACTATATCATATTAATTACTGTCAATAAAGATCACTAAATCTATATCATGTATTAAAATGATTTCAAATAACAAACTTATCTAATTTGATGATATTACATAGAAACATGTGTAAGAAATATAATAAAAACCTCTGCATCCGAAAATCAATACATAAAAAAACAATTATAACAAAACAACACATACAAAATAAGCAAATTAATATTGTAATATTAATAAAAATACGAGTATAAATATAGTATTTGTTTATTATTTTCATGTTTGACACGGTCTTTAAATTCTACACTCATGATTGGTCTAATTCAAGCATTTTTTTTGTAAATAAAGTGAATTTTGAAAATAAATTTTAGTATTTCAGCGTCACAAATTGCAGATTTATCTTCTAGCTCTTCTTACTCAAAAGACTTAATAGTTCTATTACAAGTGTCACGTTCCACTGTTTTATCAGTTTCCTGATATCGTCCTGACTACGCAATTGTAAACCTTTTGAAATTTGTGATAGTAGATGCTTCTGATAATATCATATAAGATAGTTTGAAATGTAAATGAAAATTGGCAGACATATTGGCATGTTGCCATGGCAATGCGCTGAATTTGATCGCAATTCCGACAAATATGTATTAAAGAGTTTTTAAATTAGGAAACAAAAATACGACTGATTAGAAAAAATTGTTATACATCCATTATTGATTAATTTTATTCGATCTAAACCTCATAACTTCTATCTGAAATAGATTTTATTAGATTTTCAACTCCTATACCAAGTTGTGAAGTACCATAGGTAACTTCTTACTTCATTTTGGAATATGTAAATATATGCATAAATGTTTTAAATAATGTTCATCCTCACACGTAAAACACATTTACACGTGTAAACCTAACCATTTAGCGGTCGGTTCGTTTCAAGGTTGAACAATGCTTTTGCGACCTGTGCCTTAGTAGGCCTGAGTTGGTTCTACACTAGGGCCTATCTAAAACTCAAAATCTTGCAAGAGCAACTTTAAACACAATTACAATCAGTTTATGCTCAGCCATTATGCAGTGATTCATACTATTAATATCTATTTTATAATGATTGGTAAACGTTCATTTTTATTGCTTTTATTGTCGTACAACAGAGCTAATGACGTAGGTGATGACGTCACTTTGGAGAATGGACGTGCGGAAGAGATTTCGTTGGCAAGTCGACACAGCCAACTTGTACTCCCAGTTGAAGGAGGCGTCGCCCATGTTGGAGAAGGCATTAACTTTTACCTCAGACTCGGGGCACTCGGTAAACACTTATTAAGACTTAAATATTTTCAGGTCAACAGAGTTGTACACACTAATTTGACGTTCGCGTTATCAAGATGTATATATATATATTTTCTGAAAGCAATGTGTAAGCACAGTTGTAGGGGGTAGGCCTACGGGGGCATCCTCCCTCGAAAACATACAGAACTCCCGACATCGGTGACGCGTGAAAAACCGATAATAGTTTAACTATAAACAAAGAAGGACGATTTTATTTTTGATTATTTTCAACTAGACTGACAAAGGTGCGTTTTGGCGTATATTTCTTAAGTCTTTAAGGCGCCTGATTACGCTTAATATTTACCTTGAAATCACTGTTTTTATAACCAAATAAATTGATAATAAATGTAATGTTTTAAGGTTTGTTCACTTTAATAAAGGGAAAAACGGAGTATCCTTCTGTCGCGTGGTTTCAAGTGGCTACTATTTTCATACAACAGGTGTTACTATGTTTATAGTTTACCCCTTACCCTCTTAGGTGTCCGATTTTTGTTTTACATTTTTTGGCACATGCAATGCCCATAGGAAGGAACGCCCCTGTTAGTATATTTTAAAATAAAACTATCTTCAAAACACATTTTGCGATGTATTGATCGATAGGTCTACACCACGTTAACACAAACCATGCTCCTGGCCATTTCTAAAGTATACTGACATTACTGTGTAAGCGGACACCACGCTTGAAAAATATCTGCGTTCAAAATATGTCAACATTAAACACGCATTTTTCTGTAAACAGAAGCTAATATTGATATAATGGTACGACAATTTGTCAAGTTATTTACACAAACCCTACGTTAGAATGTTTGCAGGGTATAGTTTCCGACGTCTGGCACGTATATTGTACATAGCCTAGTCATGACGGTTTAACCTATCATCATCCTTGTATATCTTTATAACGCAAAGAGCCTACGAAATATTAAAATGATTAGGCCATTATAAATTACCTGCTTGATTATCATCCATATTTTTCTTAATAACGGGGAGAGCGGGAGGATTTTATTTTTTATTTATTTTTTTTTTTTTTATGATTTTTTTTTTATTTTTTTTTATGAAAATAAAAAGGGTCGGGGCATGAAAATTACGGGGCGGGCGGGGATGATAATCTAGTAATTTATTTAATATGGCTTTACTATGTATATTGATATAAAGTACGAATATCTGTTAGTTTCTGGTATACATTATTTTTAAAATGAGCTTCATTAAATAACATATTTTATGATTTTGCAGCATTTGCGTTTGGGAGCGTTACCCTGGACGGCCTTCACATTGCCTCCTACTTTGAGTTCCCGGGAATGAAGACCTGTGACAGCGAGATATTCATCTTGGTGTACGTCATGCATCTCCTGTTTGTCTTCGTCCAAACATTCTTCTTGTTCAAGAACCACAAGGTAAAGTTCGAGTATTTAATATTTACATTAATCAAGGTTAGCAAATTTTATACAAGTATGCCATATGTGCGAGAAAAAAACAAACAAACCGGGATAAATGGTTAAATAAAATATTTGTTCTTTGTAACAGTAATAGTATTGTTTATTTTTCTGATACTTAGCAGATGCAAATGTTATTGTATATATATATAACTGGATATAACAAGGGCATCAACTTAATTTTAATTCTATTTACATGCCCGGTTTGACTAAACATCTCAATTTAAGACCAGTGATACCAAACCTTAAATTTTCACTAAAGTAAGATATCTCATATTTCTTGTTTCATGTATTTATTCATAACTGCCATTTGAGGAAGTTAGTTAGGAGCAAGTCTCTAAAATATGGAGATTTTAATCAGATTTCGGTACAGAAAGTTCTAATATGCAAATAACAATCCATTTATATATACATATCTGAGAAAATCTTTTGTTTTTGAAATTAACGTCAATTTCATTAAATAACATGTTTGGTAGGTTAGTCAGTTATGCACAACACCACCCCCACCCCCGCCTGCCCCTCCTCACAACAACATTCGCATGGAAAACATGGACATAAAAGCAACAACACAAATATTTTAGAATACCTACGTACCTGTTATCAGAAAATAACACAGGCTATTAAACTTAATTTAATAACTGCTGTTCCACAAAGAAAAAACTATTATTTACTGTAAACCTTGGCATGTTTTGTGGGTAGTAAGCTATTCATCATGCACACATTTGTAACGATCTGTAAAAGCTTTGGAAAACTACCTATAGATTTTATGGGGAAAATGTAAAAAAAGTTATATAATAATCTAATTGGAGAAAAACGTACCGATTGCTTACAAACTTCTGTTTAAATAATATCTGGTCTGTGTCACTCACACGCTTAATTGTTGATCTACATCTGCCAGGAGCTCATTGAGATAAATGTAAACGGGGTCTGTTTCTTCAAGTAGTAATTTCTGGTTTTATTTCTAGACAATATATCATTATACCGAGTACTAAACTATCTTTTGGTAGATTTTGAGAGACCGATAAACTACGCTTAACTCGTGACATGTTTTTAAACAAGATAATATTAGAAATTCCATATAATCATGTGGGTTTTTTTTTTAAAAAAAAAGAATAGTTTGTGGTTCATCTTATTTAAACAGATATAATTGTGAGAGCAAGCACCAATATCATTTCGTTATGGCAGTAGCTTAGCGGGTTGACAACGTAGAATTGTGCAATATAACGGTATAATGATTTTTTTTTAAAATCCCTACTTCTGATACATTCTAAATAGTGTTAAAACGTTGCTGACCAAGTTCGAAAGAAGTCTCAGTGGTGTCAACTGATATAACATACTTAGTTATGAGCAGCACTGGTATTGATACTATATAGCTATCAGGGGACACTCCACTGGTACTGATACTACATAGTAACCAAGGGAAACTTCACTGGTATTGATACTATATAGCTATCAGGGGACACACCACTGGTATTGATACTATATAGCTATCAGGGGACACTCCACTGGTACTGATACTACATAGTAACCAAGGGAAACTTCACTGGTATTGATACTATATAGCTATCAGTGGACACTCCACTGGTACTGATACTATATAGTAACCAAGGGAAACTTCACTGGTATTGATACTATATAGCTATCAGGGGACACACCACTGGTATTGATACTATATAGCTATCAAGGGACACTTCACTGGTATTGATACTATATAGCTATGAAGGGACACTTCACTGGTATTGATACTATATAGCTATCAAGGGAAACTTCACTGTATATAGCTATCAAGGGACACTTCACTGGTATTAATACTATATAGCTATCAAGGGACACTTCACTGGTATTGATAATATATAGCTATGAAGGGACACTTCACTGGTATTGATAATATAAAGCTATGAAGGGACACTTCAATGTTATTAACAATTTATAGCTATGAAGGGACACTTCACTGGTATTGTTAATATAAAGCTATCAAGGGACACTTCACTGGTATTGATACTATATAGCTATCAAGGGACACTTCACTGGTATTGATACTACATGGCTATAAAGGGACACTTCACTGGTATTGATAATATATAGCTATCAAGGGACACTTCACTGTTGTTCACAATATATAGCTATCAAGGGAAACTTCACTAATGTTGACACTATAAAGCTATCAAGGGAACTTTCACTGGTATTGATACTATATAGCTATGAAGGGACACTTCACTGGTATTGATAATATATAGCTATCAAGGGAAACTTAACTGGCATTGGTACCATGAAGCTATCAAGGGACACTTCACTAGTATTGATACTACATAGCTATTAAGGGAAACTTCACTGGTATTGATAATATATAGCTATCAAGGGACACTTCACTGGTATTGATACTATATAGCTATTAAGGGAACCTTCTCTGGTATAGATACTATATAGCTATTAAGGGAAACTTCTCTGGTATTCATATTATATAGCTATTAAAGGAAACTTCACTGGTATTGATAATATATAGTTATCAATGGACACTTCACAGGTGTTGTTATTATATAGATATTGAGGGAAACTTCACTGGTATTGATACTATATAGCTATTAAGGGGAACTTCTCTGGTATTGGTACTATATAGCTATTAAGGGAAACTTCACTGGTATCGATACTATATAGCTATTAAGGGAAACTTCACTGGTATTGATACTATATAGCTATTAAGGGAAATTTCTCTGGTATTGATACTATATAGTTATAAAGGGAAACTTTACTGGTATTGATATTATATAGCTATTAACGGAAACGTCTCTGGTATTGATACTATATAGTTATTAAGGGAAACTTTACTGGTATTGATATTATATAGCTATTAAGGGAATCTTCTCTGGTATTGATGCTATATAGCTATTAAGGGAAACTTCTCTGGTATTGATACTATATAGCTATTAAGGGAAACTTCTCTGGTATTGATGCTATATAGCTATTAAGGGAAACTTCACTGGTATGGATACTATATAGCTATTAAAAGAAACTTCACTGGTATTGATGCTATATAGCTTTGAAGGGAAACTTTACTGGTATTGATATTATATAGTTATTAAGGGAAACGTCACTTGTGTTGATAATTTATAGCTATCAAGTGACATTTCACTGGTTTTGATACTATATAACTATTAAAGGACAATTCACTGGTATTGATATTTTATAGCTATTATGGGACACTTCACTGGTATTGATACTATATAGCTATTATGGGAAACGTCACTTGTGTTGATAATGTATAGCTATCGAGTGACATTTCACTGATATTGATACTATATAGCTATTAAGGGAAACTTCACTGGTATTGATACTTTAAAGCTTTTAAGGGACACTTCACTGGTATTGATACTATACAGCTTTAAAGGGACACTCCACTGGTATTGATACTACATAGCTATAAAGGGAAACTTCTCTGTTAGTGGTAGTATATAGCTATCAAGGGACACTTCACTGGTATTGATACTTTAAAGCTTTTAAGGGAAACTTCACTGGGATTGATACTATATAGCTATTAAGGGAAACTTCATTGGTTTTGATACTTTATAACTTTTAAGGGAAACTTCACCGGTATTGATACTATATAGCTATTAAGGGAAACCTCTCTGGTATTGATACTATATAGCTATTATGGGAAACTTATCTGGTATTGATACTATATAGCTATTAAGGGAAACTTCTGTGGTATTGATGCTATATAGCTATTAAGGGAAACTTTTCTGGTATTGATACTATATAGCTATTAAGGGAAAGTTCTATGGTATTGATGCTATATAGCTATTAATGGAAACTTCACTGGTATTGATACTATATAGCTATTAAGGGAAACTTCATTGGTATTGATACTATATAGCTTTAAAGAGACACTTCACTGTTATTGATGCTATATAGCTTTAAAGGGACACTTCACTGGTATTGATACTATATAGCTATTAAGGGAAACTTCATTGGTATTGATACTTTATAACTTTTAAGGGAAACTTCACTGGTATTGATACTATATAGCTATTAAGGGAAACCTCTCTGGTATTGATACTATATAGCTATTATTGGAAACTTATCTGGTATTGATACTATATAGCTATTAAGGGAAACTTCTCTGGTATTGATGCTATATAGCTATTAAGGGAAACTTCTCTTGTATTGATACTATATAGCTATTAAGGGAAACTTCTCTGGTATTGATGCTATATAGCTATTAATGGAAACTTCACTGGTATTGATACTTTATAGCTATTAAGGGAAACTTCGCTGGTATGGATACTATATAGCTATTAAAAGAAACTTTACTTGTATTGATACTATATAGCTATTAAGGGAAACTTCACTGGTATTGATACTATATAGCTTTAAAGAGACACTTCACTATTATTGATACTATATAGCTTTAAAGGGACACTTCACTGGTATTGATACTATATAGCTATTAAGGGAAACTTCATTGGTATTGATACTTTATAACTTTTAAGGAAACTTCACTGGTATTGATACTATATAGCTATTAAGGGAAACCTCTCTGGTATTGATACTATATAGCTATTAAGGGAAACTTTACTGGTATTGTTACTATAAAGCTATTAAGGGACATTTCTCTGGTATTGATACTATATAGTTATTAATGGAAACTTTACTGGTATTGATATATATATATATAGCTATTAAGGGAAACTTCTCTGATATTGATACTATATAGATATTAATGGAAATTTACTGGTATTGATACTATATAGCTATTAAGGGAAACTTCTCTGGTATTGATACTATATAGTAGGGAAATTTACTGGTATTGCTTCTATATAGCTATTGAGGGAAACTTCACTGGTATTGACACTATATAGCTTTTAAGAGAAACTATACTGGTATTGATACTATATAGCTATTAAAGGAAACTTCTATGGTATTGATACTATATAGCTATTAAGGGAAACTTCACTGGTATTGATACTATATAGCTATTAAGGGACACTTCACTGGTATTGATACTTTATAACTATTATGGGACACTTCACTGGTATTGATACTATATAGCTTGAAAGCGACACTTCACTGGTATTGCTACTATATAGCTTTTAAGGGACACTTCACTGGTATTGATACTATATAGCTATTATGGGAAACGTCACTTGTGTTGATAATTTATAGCTATCAAGTGACATTTCACTGGTATTGATACTATATAGCTATTAAGGGACACTTCATTGGTATTGATACTATATAGCTATTAAGGGACACTTCACTGGTATTGATACTTTAAAGCTTTTAAGGTAAACTTCACTGGTATTGATACTATATAGCTATTAAGGGAAACTTCTCTGTTAGTGATACTATATAGCTATTAAGGGACACTTCACTGGTATTGATATTATATAGCTATTAAGGGAAACTTCTCTGGTATTGATACTATATAGTTATTAAGGGAAACTTTACTAGTATTGATATATATATATATATATAGCTATTAAGGGAAACTTCTCTGGTATTGATACTATATAGATATTAAGGGAAATTTTACTAGTATTGATACTATATAGCTATTAAGGGAAACTTCTCTGGTATTGATAATATATAGCTATTTAGGGAAACTTCTCTGGTATTGATACTATATAGCTATTAAGGAAAATTTTGCTGGTATTGCTACTATATAGCTATTAAGGGAAACTTCACTGGTATTGATACTATATAGATTTTAAGGGAAACTTTACTGGTATTGATACTATATAGCTATTAAGGGAAACTTCTCTGGTATTGATACTATATAGCTATTAAAGGAAACTTCACTGGTATTGATACTATATAGCTATTAACGGAAACTTCACTGGTATTGATACTATATAGCTTTTAAGAGACACTTCACTGTTATTGATACTATATAACTTTAAAGGGACACTTCACTGGTATTGATACTATATAGTTTTTAAGGGAAACTTCATTGGTATTGATACTTTATAACTTTTAAGGGAAACTTCACTGGTATTGATACTATATAGATATTAAGGGAAACCTCTCTGGTATTGATACTATATAGCTATTAAGGGAAACTTCTCTGGTATTGATACTATATAACTATTAAGGGAAACTTATTTGTTACTTATACTATATAGCTATTAAGGGAAACTTTTCTGGTATTGATACTATATAGCTTTTAAGGTACACTTCACTGATATTGATACTATATACCTGTCAAGGGACACTTTACTGGTATTGCTACTGTATAGCTATTAAGGGAAACTTAACTGGTATTGATACTATATAGCTATCAAGGGACACTTCACTAGTAGTGATACTATATAGCTATTAAGGGAAACCTCTCTGGTATTGATACTATATAGCTATTAAGGGAAACTTCTCTGGTAGTGATACTATATAGCTATTAAGGGAAACTTCTCTGTTATCTATACTATATAGCTATTAAGGGAAACTTCTCTGGTATTGATACTATATAGCTATTAAGGGAAATTTTACTGGTTTTGCTTCTATATAGCTATTGAGGGAAACTTCACTGGTATTGATACTATATAGCTTTTAAGGGAAACTTTACTGGTATTGATACTATATAGCTATTAAGGGAAACTTCTCTGGTATTGATACTATATAGCTATTAAGGGAAACTTCACTGGTATGGATACTATGAAGCTATTAAAAGAAACTTTACTGGTATTGATACTATATAGCTATTAAGGGAAACTTCACTGGTATTGATACTATATAGCTTTTAAGAGACACTTCACTGTTATTGATACTATATAACTTTAAAGGGACACTTCACTGGTATTGATACTATATAGCTATTAAGGGAAACTTCATTGGTATTGATACTTTATAACTTTTAAGGGAAACTTCACTGGTATTGATACTATATAGCTATTAAGGGAAACCTCTCTGTTATTGATACTATATAGCTATTAAGGGAAACTTCTCTGGTATTGATACTATATAGCTATTAAGGGAAACTTCTCTGTTACTTATACTATATAGCTATTAAGGGAAACATTTCTGGTATTGATACTATATAGCTTTTAAGGTACACTTCACTGATATTGATACTATATACCTGTCAAGGGACACTTTACTGGTATTGCTACTGTATAGCTATTAAGGGAAACTTAACTGGTATTGATACTATATAGCTATCAAGGGACACTTCACTAGTAGTGATACTATATAGCTATTAAGGGAAACCTCTCTGTTATTGATACTTTATAGCTATTAAGGGAAACTCCTCTGGTAGTGATACTATATAGCTATTAAGGGAAACTTCTCTGTTATTTATACTATATAGCTATTAAGGGAAACTTTTCTGGTATTGATACTATATAGCTTTTAAAGTACACTTCACTGATATTGATACTATATACATATCAAGGGACACTTTACTGGTATTGCTACTGTATAGCTATTAAGGGAAACTTAACTGGTATTGATACTATATAGCTATCAAGGGACACTTCACTAGTAGTGATACTATATAGCTTTTAAGGGAAACATTACTGGTATTGAGACTATATAGCTATTAAGAGAAACTTCACTGGTATCGATTCTATAAACCTATTAAGGGAAACTTCACTTGTGTTGATACTATATAGCTTTTAAGGTAAACTTTACTGGTATTGATACTATATAGCTTTTAAGGGAAACTTCTCTGGTATTGATGCTATATAGCTATTAAGGGAAGCTTCACTGGTTTTGATAATATTTAGCTATTAAGGGAAACTTCTCTGGTGTTGATGCTATATAGCTATTAAGGGAAACTTCTCTGGTATTGATACTATATAGCTATTAAGAGAAACTTCACTGGTCTTGATACTATATAGCTATTAAGGGAACTTTCAATGGTATTGATACTATATAGCTATTAAAGGAAACTTCACTGGTATTGATACTATATAGCTAATAAGGGAAACTTCTCTGGTATTGATACTATATAGCTATTAAGGGAAACTTCACAGGTATTGATACTATATAGCTGTTAAGGGAAACTTCACTTGTATTGATACTATATATCTTTTAAGGGAAACTTCACTTGTATTAATACTATTGTGCTATTAAGTGAAACTTCTCTGGTATTGATACTATATAGTTATTAAGAGACACTTCACAGGTATTGATACTATACAGCTTTTAAGGGACACTTTGCTGGTATTGATATTATATAGCTATAAAGGGAAATTTCAATGGTATTGATACTATATAGCTATTAAGGGAAACTTCACTTGTATTGATACTCTATAGCTTTTAAGGGAAACTTTACTGGTATTGATACTTTTGTGCTATTAAGTGAAACTTCTCTGGTTTTGATACTCTATAGCTATTAAGAGACACTTCACAGGTATTGATACTATACAGCTTTTAAGGGTCACTTCACTGGTATTGATACTATATAGCTTTTAAGGGACACTTCACTGGTATTAATACTATATAGCTATTAAGGGTCACTTCACTGGTATTGATACTATATAGCTTTAAGGGACACTTCACTGGTATTGATACTACATAGCTTTTAAGGGACACTTCACTGGTATTGATACTACATAGCTTTAAGGGACACTTTACTGGTATTGATACTACATAGCTATTTAGGGTATCTTCACTGAACGGACGAGGGCGAAGGTATGTTCTGTTTATTGAACCTTTGATTTGAATCGATTTTTAAAATATTCCTTTGCTGAAAATATTTCGATGGGAGCCTTGGTTGTGGTAGTGAATTTAACATACTTGAGCACCGGTATTTTTAATATATAGCTATGATGGAATGCTTCAGTGAACGGACAAAGGGCGAAGGTTAATCGTTTATGCGGAACGTTTGTATAAATTCCTATTACCGGCAATCACAATATTCCTTTGCTGAATATATTTTGAAGGAAACCACTATGGAATATGAGAAGCACTATTAATACTTTCTCAAGATTGAATGAACGGACACGTACGAATAGAGAAGTCGTACGTGTGTATAAATATATACATGATAGTATGTATTGATTTAGTTGGTTATCGACAAATCTATACACATTATGTATTGTTTCAGTTGGTTATCGTCAAATATATACACATTATGTATTGTTTCAGTTGGTTATCGACAAATCGATACATATTATGTATTGTTTCAGTTTGTTATCGACAAATCTATACATATTATGTATTGATTCACTTTCAGTTTGTTATCGACAAATCTATACATATTATGTATTGTTTCAGTTGATTGTCGACACATCTATACATATTATGTATTGTTTCAGTTTCAGTTTGTTATCAACAAATCTATACATATTATGTATTGTCGACAAATCTATACATATTATGTATTGTTTCAGTTGGTTGTCGACAAATCTATACACGATATTATGTATTGTTTCAGTTGGTTGTCGACAAATATATACATATTATGTATTGTTTCAGTTTGTTATCGACAAATCTATACATATTATGTATTGTTTCAGTTGGTTGTCGACAAATCTATACAGATAATGTATTGTTTCAGTTGGTTGTCGACAAATCTATACATAGTATGTATTGTTTCAGTTGGTTATCGACAAACAG
The DNA here is from genome assembly GCA_029582155.1 of Panopea generosa. NCBI lineage: Eukaryota > Metazoa > Mollusca > Bivalvia > Adapedonta > Hiatellidae > Panopea > Panopea generosa. The sequence continues at coordinate 33,312,673 of CM055896.1, forward strand.
AAAGCGTTGGTGAGATTTGGAATGATGCACATTATGGCCACCAACCTGTGTGTATTGCTTGTCACCGCAATCACGGAAACTGCCGAAGATTACCGACAGCAGGACTTTCTCAAGAAGAACATAAGTACGTACTTGTATACTTTACAGATTCTATATGTTTGAAACTCTACCTCCAAAAAATGTTTAAGATTTAAATTTTACTTCAATTATCCAAGGTTGTTCTCTAATGATGCCTCACACTATAAATGTATGACCTACCTTTAGAGGCAGTGTGTTTTCTGCACCTTCCCCGTATTTGTGGTTATTTTCTTTTTTAATTTAAACTTATTTATTTTATTTTGATTGTGAAACAAGTAATTACAACTTATACAAATCACAATCGAAGTTTTCCTGGGTAGAACCAGTACTAAGCGTATGCAGAATAGGTGTAACCAGCTCATGGTTCTTCAACTGGACAATGCGCTCCACATGTTCAAAAAGATCGTATACAAATATATGTGTTCGTGATTGTTTTAAGTTAAACCAATTCTGAAAAATAATTTGAACACACTTTTACCGGAATTTGATGGTTTCTTTTTTTTATACATTTGTACATTTAGTCGCGAAGAGTGAATCCCTACTGGAAAACGGGACGCAATAAAGCAGGCAATAACAAAACACTCTTCCTTCTGACCGCAAATGTCATATTACAGAAAAATAAAGAATATAAGTAGACCTATATTTCATGAGTTTGAGGTGCTGACGGATATTTCCATCCTGAAGGATAACTGTCTTGGCAGAAACGAGGCTGTGCTGAGGGAAAGAATATGCCACCCACATCGAAAACTCCATGAAAGATACGTTTTCTTGCGAACAATTCTAAAATAACCGTCTTGAAATTCAAGTTTTATAATAGCGCAAGGATACCATAGTATTTATGAAAAAATACGTCATGGCGCGAGGTATTTATGATGAAAACGTCACATTACGTTACGTCATAGCGCGAGGATGGCAAGATGAGCGCGTGGAGGGATTAAGGATGAAAAAACTCCTTGTCCGGTATGAAAGAAAAGTATCGTTTCTTTCATACCGGGAATCATAAAATAAAAATATGTAAAGTTTATTTCTCAAGGACACGACACATACCCGTGGTGGGGTTATGAACCAACGACTCCCCGACTCTGGGTCAGATGCTCTACCACTGGCTGGACATGTAGATTATATCTCTGTTAGAGAACACAAAGTTCACATCCATGCTATGATTAACAGTGCAATTAAATATCGAAATTTGTTCAAGGTCATAAACACTCATCTAATAAGCTAACCCCCATTCACAGACAATCTAGTGTTTTCTCTTTATATTACAAATGTATCTCTGCTATCAACCCGAATCATCTCTTATGTTCAAGGATGTTCCAAAGAAACCGGCTAATATCTTACGTATAATTTAAACACTTTATGCACGCCATGGTTTCAGTCTCTCGGTGCCATGATACCACACTATCAAAAGATGTAAACAACAATTGCAGCACGTAGACACACGTGTACCTTGGCTGCGTTCAATTCGGTAAAACGTTTGCTAACGTTAGTTTACATATTTTCCTCGACACTGGCTTAACCTCAAATTAGCACGCTGTACGCGATGGTTTTAGAGAACCAGGGGCAGCAAAATATGTTTGCTGTTTGCCGGTTCTGAACGCAGCCCTGTGGATATATAGCAAGGATCCAGACGCACATTCTAAATACCATTCACACATCTGATATACAACTGTCAAAAAATAAATAAAACCACCACTGACATCAGCTGTGTTGTTTAAATGAACAGTGTCTTGTATTTAGTATTTTAAGTCAATAGGAGCTTTTTATTTGCAAATTAACAAAATTGCAAAATGTTTCTAAATTCGAAAAGCGGTATTCTGTCTTCATGAGACATGTACATGTAATATGAAAACGCAATCTCTAAAGTAAAATTGTGATTACATATTATGTTTATGTTCTGCTTCACACCAGTTTCTAATACAGAGTACATGTGGACATATGTGTGTAAGGGTATTTATTAAAGTAAAACCTTCTATAATTAGTTGAATTTAATTTGTCACATTTCTATGTATAGAGACTATAATGCCTTTGACATAAATTCTGTATATAAACTGTATTATTTGGCCATTTAATTTAATTTTTACAAAATTATGTTATGTTCGTTTATATCTCGATCTGAAAAAATATATGGAATCTCTGCAAATTAAAAAAATATCTACCTAGTTTTGATGTTTCTATAGAACAAATCAAATGTTATCTTTTTTATTATCTTGAGATATACATGTACTCACTTTGTATGTATCCTAAATAAAAGCAAAACAATATTAAGGTATAATGAATCATTTATTGTATTAGATATATATTTAATTAAATCATACACTGTTATCTTTCTAGCAGCAGATTGATAAATACTTACGAGTATCCATGCGTTAGCATTTTATTAAGTAGTGGTTCTATTGTTTGCTTTTTCCATCGTTTAAATGAAGATATTCCTATCATATGTGCCTCTGTCATATATGTTTCACTAAATATTTTGTTATACATGTATGCATACACAATTGTGCATTAAGATATCAATAGTATTTAAAACATAACAAACAAACAAAAATATTCTGGATATACACCGTCATTATATATCTAATGTAAAGTGTTATAAACGGTTTTGCTTTCATGGACGACTCTGCTAATATTTCGTAACATGCGGGTGAGCATTGGTATTGCATGGGTAATTGAACATTTTGCTGCTTTAACGACTTATATAGTTAAAATGCCGTGATTCATCTTTCAGCATTCTTAATTTAAAAATTGACACATTATATTGAATCAGCTTAAATTATAATGTTTATTAAAAAAATCTCATTCACCAACTTTTGTGTAGAAATTTGCCCGCCATAATTGTTTTATTTTGGGATATTTCCAAAATGGCTGGATCGATTTTTAATTTATTTACCACTAAATAGACTGTTTAGCTGATGTTTAGTTTATGCTTTTAATCCATAAATTGTATTCACAGAATTAAAAACACGCACCCAAAATAAAGTAGATAATTTTCGAACTTTCTCTTTGTTGTTGTTGCAGCGGCCGCTATTGGACAAGTGAAGAGTTGCTATGAGGACGTGACGTTGGCACGGTCGGCATCACCATACCTGTTTCCATGCACGATCATTTACAGCATCATCGCAGCCGGCATAATCTACCGTCTGTACCAGTACGTAGGGGTGAAGGTCAAACAACGATGGCCTAGCCATACCTCGCTTACAAGCTCTGTGCCACAAGGTGCGTAAACAAAGCTTATTGACGCCGAATGTTTCCATTCTCGTAATGTGTTTTGCTGTCAACAATAAATAATAACATATCAATGTCCACATATTTGGCTTAAAATACATAAAAAATATTAAATAAGACACCTAAACAGTGTTATACCACGTACATGCATACCGTTCGTATACATGTATGTGCGTGCCACCTGTTTCATGTTAACGTATTGTTAATGTTGTTTAGATAGACATAATTTTGATAAATAAATTTTATACTGTTGTAGTATTTTAATTTGTTATCTTCTTAAAGTAAAGCTTTTAGTGTCATTATTATTATATTTATCAAGAAAAAGTACCCGCCACACAGGTACTCTTGACATTTGTGAGATCAAAGTATAGAAAAAAATTTGTTTATATAGTTTACTTGTTGTGTTTTAATAAATAATATATATCGTGTTTTGCAGGTGCAACTGGAATCGATTGCGACAAGGCCAACAAAGGTTTGTTCCTCGGACTTTTGGTAGCCGTGCTTACGCTTATTGCAATCGCCACCTTCTTTGTCTTTGAAAGTCGAATCTCGGACTCTGTCACGGCCATCAAGGTCTTCTACGTCACCGAGATTGCGCTCATGATTGTTACCGCAGCTGGCATAATCTGGGGATACAACCGTCTGGCAACACTGAAGTTCCTGCAGACGTACTTCCTGTCCGTTGACTCAGTCTTGCTCATCGTGGCGCTCGCTGGATCTTACATATACCTTTTCTTCATCTTGATATCTGTTCTGTCCAGCGGTCAACTTAGCGACTCAATCGGCATTTTGTCAATCATCACAATAGTGTTGGCCCTGATTCAGATCACTATGCAGATCGTTTTCATTCTGGATGGACTGTGTCGCTGTGCAGAGAACGACACTCAGATGTTTGCAAAGCCCGGTCGCTCCGTTGTAACATTCTTGCTCGTCTGCAACCTCGCGATGTGGGTGGTCAGCATGTTCGAGATCAAGAAGACGCAAGTCGTGCCGATGCACGAGTCGTTTTACGGGATTCTCGCCTGGAATATAATCACGCACCTGTGCGTTCCCCTGCTCATTTTTTTCCGCTTCCATTCGGCAATTTGTCTGTCGAAGGTGTGGTACAACGCGTATCAGAAAGAGAAACAGACATGAACATTCTGACTTTCCTTTCATGACGCATTCATGCCATAAAAGCAGATCAATTAACAATCAGTCACGTGTTTTTAAGGCAGCACAATATAACTGAAGTGTCCAATAATACCATCTAAATTTACGTTATCGGAATTCTCAACATCAACGTTATATTCGATAAATGTCATTTTCATATCATTTGACAAGTCAACAACACTAGCTAACCAATCGCGCCATGTGTTCATATTCAAATGTTTTATAAGTTATTTCAAGCCTTGTTCACAACGTACAGTGTAGTCATAGCATTAGAAACGTATTCGGGTTGAACTTATCCTTTACAAAGAGGTCTGGAGGAACACGCCACACGCAAAGTGAGTGTTAATGAAAGAGTTCTTTGAAAATCCTTTGATTGTTTTTGAACTTTTAAAGATTTAACGTTAATGATGGTTTTGAAAATGCACTTGTACACCTTGGTCATATCAATTAATGCTCATGTAAACAACAGCTACAAACAACAACGAAACAAATTCAAAATTAAACAAGAAAACCACAAAACAAAACGATATATTGTAATTCTGAACTAAAATCGTAATACACTTTGGTATTGTTTTTTCTTTTAAATATCATTTTACGAAGCTGGAGTACATTTACAACATTGTCCGATGTAAGACGCTTTGTTAATGCAAAACAAGAACTTCTTAAACCCAAAACTATTGTCGTGTACATTTGCATAGCACTCCGTTATGTCTTCCGTCCATTATAAATTGTGCAAATCATAGTATACTATTAAATATATGTAAATATATGTGTGCAATGTTTGGATTAATTTCATTGTTAATTCAATATAATTTCATCTCATAACTTAGGCCATCGGCCGAAATAAAAAGAAATTAATTATGATTTAAACATCTAAACATGAGTGAACAGACATGTATGCTAGGTACTTTTCATATATCATTTAAATGAACAAAACCGACACAAAAAATATTTATTAACCTTATTGCTTGATCGATATCTATAACAAAATAATATTTTTCAATTATTATTATATATAAATTTACGTTCTACAATATTGTGTTTTTTTAGCGCGTGACATGATTGATAGAACATACAGGTATTAATCAATTTACTTAAAATTTATTTATTTCACTTCGATTGTAAAACAAATTACTACAACTTAGATACACATCACGTTCGAAATATTCCTGGGCAGAACCAGTACGCCGAGGACACCACACAAAGCCGTGGTGGAGGATTGAACCAAAGACCCTCCTATCCAGGGTCTGATGCTCTGCCACTGGGCCACGCATTCCAATAAAATGATTCGGTGATGTCCAAAATAAAAACGGTTCTACATGCCGTTATAGTTCGCTTTTCGTCGTCATTGACTCAATTTACTTCATTTGCACGTTTTCATATAAAGTTAAAACACAACCGTTTGCAATATCCTGTTTCCATTCTTGCATTAAACCATCAATTAGGTCTTTTTAAAAATGAAAAAAAAACAAAACATTTTGGGATTTTCTAGTGATGCGATGTCAGGGATATTTGGGTCAATATTTTTTTTATAGTTTAACAGAATTGAAAGATTGAAGACTCGTAGTAGTAAACTGTATGGAATCTGATAAAGATATTCATTGAAAGCATAAAACGCCTCAAAGAAAAACGTAACGATTTCATTTACATGTACATTCAAAGTAATTTCTATATTCATATACAAACATAATGGCAAGTGAACATTCTGAAAAACAATACAGAAAAAGTTCAAAAAAATATTGAGAATAAAATGATTAATAGGTCCATACGCTGAAAGTTTTCTAGAAGCCATAATGGACGATCATCCATAATTTCAGGTCTCTAAGGGGAGACGATATTCTGTGCTCAGATCTTCAGGAAACTTATTCTCGAGTTATTTCACCCAAAGCAGTAAGCATATTCGGAACATGTATTTCGGTCAAACGTGTTTATTTTTTCCCTATTGCTGTGGTTGTGTTACTATCCCTTTACATAAGTTTGTATTGTTTTATAAGCTTACATTTTACAAATACATAATAATAACTGGTTTTAATGAATGGAGCCGCCTCTTATTTGAGTTTGATAGAAATTTGCAGTGTGAACGTTTGGTTCGAGAACTTTTTCGCCTATATACAATGTTTATAGCGTTTGGGGAATGTTTATGGGAATCATGTATACTAGTTTCCAGAATAAATTGTCCCCAAATGCTCCTAGAATAACTGTTTGCACACCAATGTTATGAGAATATTTTAAAGAAGCGATATATCGTCACCATATCGTCGCAATATCGTCACAATATCGTCACAATATCGTCACAATCGGTGTTTAATATCACGGTTAACATACGTGTTTGCTAGTAATTTATTTATTTGTTTTTTTATAAGCTATATTTATATATGAATTTTGTATTTTTATAACTATGTGTTTATTATTTTGTAATTGATGACATTTTATGGCATTATGTTTTATATTAAAATGCAATATTCGTGTTTTCGTGTATGTGTAACATGAATTCACTCATCGTAATCACTTAATATAATTAACTGTGCTATCGCCAACATTATCTTTATGTATGTAATAATGTACAAAACGTACCGTAGAAAACTGTAACAATAGTATTGTAGAGCAACTCTGATCTGACGCATTGACCTTTCAGTCCGGGCATCTTATTGGTGAGCGGCACTGAACATGATAATTATAGAAGTTTATAGAACACAATCTATAAATCAATTTTGAATATTAGTCGGTCTGGTTGAGTTTTAAGTAACATCCATATATTACGTACACGCATTTTAATTCATACATTAATGATACGGCTTCTTATTTTAATAATCTTTATGATAATATGCTAATAGATATGAAATTGCCCATAAAAAAGACAATCTTAAAGGTCAATCTAACAGGTCAGATATGTCGATCAGTAAAATATATTTTTAAGTATATATGTATGTTCTTATAAAATAAAAGGTATACACTTAAACACACTGTTTGTTTATCTTATAACACACCAACTACATGTAAACGGGACGCTTTGGTGGTATCAAGGATGTATCTTTATCGAGGTCTTTGGTGGTATTGAAGATATAGGTCTCATTATATAGTTCAATTTTGTTCTTTGTTCTATATAAAATTAGGCCAAGGGTTTCCATGGTAAAAATGATTATACATAATATTCAACATAGAATTTTTTAAAGTATTTTCTTTCATAGCAGGAATGGATCCCCATATAAAAATGAATCGGTTCTGGTAGGTTGTTTTTTTAAAGACAGTGCAGTGACACTCTTTTTTTAACTGTTTACTTCATATAGACGCCTTTTGACACCTCTAATATATACACCTTTGGACACCTAATATAGATGCCTTTGGACATCTAATATAGATGCCTTTGGACACGTAATATAGAAGGCTTTTGAATTATTTGGTGAATTATGTTTATATTAACTGACAGAGTGGGAAACAGTGCAGGAAGTGTTCAGATTGCTCGTTACGGGCAATCTGAACTCTTCCTGCACTTTTTTCAAAGGCCTTCTGTGATTGGTGCAGGAAAACGCGTATCTATGAAGTAAAGGGTTAAATGAAGTCATCAAATGCTCATGAATACATGCATCTGTTAAAATCCTATAAACGTCAATTATTAACACATTTGATGTATTATTGCAGAATGTGCTATGCCAGCTTTTGTTCTAATCATCTGCAGCCAGAAATCACAACCACTATGAACAATTTTGAAAAGATTTCATATCAAATAACAGAGGACATTTGTTTGGAATGGATGCCCAAATCATATTGCTGAATCACTTAAACATTTACAAAACGAAACAGCTAGAATCGTTACCGGATTAACAAGATCAGTTTCTTTAAGAAAACTTATTATAGAGAAGGATTGATTTCTCTTAAAGAAAGGAGAAAAACAACAAAACTTATTGTCATGTATAAAGCCTCCAATAATTTGGTCCCTTCCGATATAAGCGACTTGATTCCTCCCTTGATTTGCAACACTACTGATTACCAATTAAGAAATTCAAGTAATGCAGCCATTCCTTACTGCAGAACTGAAGTAAGTAGGCAATCTTGTATACCTTCTTCGATTGTGGAACAAGTAAGACCCTGCAGTAAGAGTAATAGACTTAAGTATATCTGCTTTAAAACCAGTATTAGAATGTCTCCGAACTATTACTCAGAGGGAAACAGATACTTATCAACTCTGCATGCTAGAATTAGAAATAACTACAGTAAATTGAATAGTGATATGAATTTTAAACCACTTAAAAGAATGACCCCTTCTGTACTGGTGGATATTTGACTGAAGATGCTGAACACTACAGTTTTCATTGTGACCTCCATTTATCTCCAATAATGTATATGTTTCACAATATAGTAGAGATTAATATTATATGGTAACTATAATCTTGTGATAAACCTAAAATATTTAAAGCTGTACAACAAGAAGATTTTAATCCGAGTATTAAATCAGAAATTCCTCATAAAAATCCATATTTATATCCAATAAGAACGCTATTTATGATTATTGACAAGCATTCAGTATCACTTTTGATATATAGAATATGTAAACAATTATTTTACTGACAGCATTTTTAGTCAATCCGTGTTAACATTTTTGTTATTGTGTTCTACATAGTGTTTAAATGCATCTATTACACCCCTGTTACTTTTGCAGTCTTGTTTTTTTTCGAACCTTATAAGAACTTAACTGATATGGTGTTACTGGGTTTTTTTTTCAGTTCTTATTAACTGATGTATAATTATGTACACACTGTGGTTATTTTCTTTTCATTTTGCATTAACATTATCCTTCTGTCATGTGTTATGCCATGTCACATTTTCTCAATTGTTTGTAATACTTTAGGGGGAGGGCTGTTACTAATTTTGGGAGAAATTGTTGCCCAACTACATTGCTGTACATATACTGGCAATAAAAATGAATGATTCAAATCTTAACTTTTAAACCTTGATGTAATCAAGAAAACTAGTATTGGCCCATGTCTTTAAATTTACACCTAGCGTTAATAAACACATTAAGGAAAACACTTTGGTACCATTAAAGTACCTTTACAATATCATTATGCCCCAAAGTACATAAATATCAAAGGGACGCAATCCAATTATTATAAAATTAAGAATGTTCGCTTGATACTAGTATTCTTCATTGAAAATCACATACAGTATTTAATATCATATCCATATAAGGAGATGGGTTAAGTAATAAAGCGTTAACCTACAGGGCTGTGTTATTTTTAAGTGGAAAGGAGGGTGGGGGAGGGTGGGGGAGGGAGGGAAGGTCATGCGTTTTTTTTTGTTTATGTTTTTTTTTATTTTCTTAAATAAAACTGTCCTAAAGACACAACCACAATTTTATCCTTAAAATCACTTAAATGCACTATTTGGTATCAACATTTACATCTACACTCTCAGCACATAGTACATGAGGTGCCGGGTTTGAAACCTTGTGGAGGTTCACTTTTTAATACATCTTAAAGATTTTGATTAAGTTTTCTTGTGTGTGTGTGTGTGTGTGTGTGTGTGTGTGTGTGTGTGTGTGTGTGTGTGTGTGTGTGTGTGTGTTTAATAATTTTTTAAAAAATTCATAAAACAATGGAGTGATTAAGAACCATATGCATATTCTTATCATAAAATCTCACTAGAATAAAGACTTGGACCCACCACCACTCATGCTCTCCTGCACGTCTGGGTTCGCAGTGTTTGAGGTACGCTCATCTTATGTGTATGTATTCTTATAAAACTTATTTAAAAGTCACAAAATAATGAAATAAATAACAAACATATTTTATCATAAACACATACTAGAATGTAGCGTTTGATGTTTGTACCATTCAATCCTTTCACATTAGATACCCCTTCACCACCAATAATTAAATAGCTACTATGCCTGTGCTATCAAGGGTAACATTTAATATAATGTTGACTAAAATGACTATGTATTTTCACTCGCTCAATACATCCTTGAATAGCATGATTTATGCATTAATATTTGAAATTTATTAAAACTAACCCAGATTTTATGTCACGCTCGGTTTTTCTATGTCCTTGTACAATTTGTAATTACTTTGTCCATACGAATGAAATGTGTTCCTTTGACCAAGCGTATGAAATATTTGTCTACTATTTACCGTGAGATGGGTAAGCTAGTTTCCGTGAAACTTTGGGCTAGAATGTGATCTTCGCAGTTTTATCGTTTTGTGGTTAAATCATCAACATCTCCAGTGTCATCATTATAATTATCAACATCGCTAGTGTCATCATTATAATCATCAACATCTTCAGTGTCATCGTTACAATAATCAACATCTCCAGTGTCATCTTTACAATCATCAACATCTCAGTGTCATCATTGTAATTATCAGCATCTCCTGTGTCATCATTATAAGCATCAACATATTCAGTGTCATCGTTACAATCATCAACATCTCCAGTGTCATCTTTACAATTATCAACATCTCCAGTGTCATCATTGTAATTATCAACATCTCCTGTGTCAACATTATAATCATCAACATCTTCAGTGTCATCGTTACAGTCATCAACATCTTCAGTGTCATCATTACAATCATATCTCCAGTGTCATCTTGACAATCATCAACATATCCAGTGTCATCATAACAATCATCAACATCTCCATTGTCATCTTTACAATCATCAACATCTCCAGTGTCATCATAACAATCATCAACATCTCCATTGTCATCATTACAATCATCAACATCTCCAGTGTCATCATTATAATCATCAACATCTCCAGTGTCATCATTTCAATCATCAACATCTCCAGTGTCATCATTACAATCATCAACATCTCCAGTGTCATCATTACAATCATCAACATCTCCAGTGTTATCATTATGATTGTCAACATCACCAGTGTCATCATTATAATTTTCAAACTCTTCATGTAATCGTAACATTCATCAATTTTATCATCAACACCTGCCATAATATTATCATTATAATCGTCAAAATCTTCAATATAACAGAACAGAACAGAACAGAACATATATTTTATTTGACTTATACATAGTACAGCGTCATATCTATACACATATTAACAAATATATTTAGATCATGTCACGCGGAAACACGCACGCACGCACGCACGCACGCACGCACGCACGCACATGTATATACATATACATTCACACAGCAGTGTTCGAGTGCTGAAATTAAATGAGGATGACAACGTTCAACTGTGTGTCAAAGACAATCTAATAGATAAAGCACATTTTATATATTTTGCAAGGTTAAAAAGAGTAACAAATAACAATAACAATCATTAACCTAATTATCAACACCATCATTGTTACAATCAACATCCTTATTATCATCAACATCGCCAGTATCATCATTATATTCATCAACATCTCCATTAGCCACCATTATAATCATCATCATCTTCATAATCATCATTATATTCATCAACATCTCCATTAGCCACCATTAAAATCATCATCATCATCTTCATAATCATCATTATATTCATCAACATCTCCATTAGCCACCATTAAAATCATCATCATCATCTTCACAATCATCATTATATTCATCAACATCTCCATTAGCCACCATTAAACTCATCATCATCATCTTCATAAATCATCATTGTATTCATCAACATCTCCATTAGCCACCATTATAATCATCGTCATTTTCATAATCATCATAATAATCATCATCATCTTCATAATCATCATTATATTCATCAACATCTCCATTAGCCACCATTAAAATCATCATCATCATCTTCATAATCATCATTATATTCATCAACATCTCCATTAGCCACCATTATAATCATCATCATCTTCATAAATCATCATTGTATTCATCAACATCTCCATTAGCTACCATTATAATCATCGTCATTTTCATAATCATCATTATAGTCATCATCATCTTCATAATCATCATTATATTCATCAACATCTCCATTAGCCACCATTATAATCATCATCATCTTCATAAATCATTATTATATTCATTGACATCTTCATTATCATTATTATACTATCAATATATTCAATATCATCATAACGATCATAAACCAATTCATTAACATCTCCAATATCGTCATTATAATCCATATTAAAAAAAACCGGCGCACCCACCCATTACTAAACTCCCATAGTTCATGTTTATTCAACTTTGACTGAGATTTTAGCATTGTCTATTTATAAAGAATAGTTTGTGTATGGAAAAGATAATCACCCTCAGGTATGTAAAACTAAACTATTTATAGAATTGAATTTCTGTGTCATTTAGATATAATAGAAATGGACACGTAACCCAGGAGGGATATGAGAACATAACACAGGAAGAATTATGAAAACACAACACAAGGAGGGAAATGAAATGAAAACAACGCAACGCAGGAAGAAATATGTAAACACAACACATGGAGGGATATGAAAACGTAACACAGAAAGAAATATGTAAACAAAACACAAGGAGGGATATGAAAACGTAACACAGGAAGAAGGAGGGATATGAAAACGTAACGCAGGAAGAAATATGTAAACACAACACAAGGAGGGATATGAAAACGTAACGCAGGAAGAAATATGTAAACACAACACAAGGAGGGATATAAAAACGTAACGCAGGAAGAAATATGTAAACACAACACAAGGAGGGATATAAAAACGTAACGCAGGAAGAAATATGTAAACACAACACAAGGAGGGATATGATAACGCAATGCAGGACGAAATATGTAAAGACAACACATGGAGGGATATGAAAACGCAACGCAGGAAGAAATATGTAAACACAACACAAGGAGGGATATGATAACGCAACGCAGTACGAGATATGAAAACGTAACACAAGGATACATATGAAAACGTAACACAGGGAGAAATATGAAAATGCAACACTAGGAGAGATATGAAAATGATTCACAAGGGATACCTTAAATGCAAGAGGTACCAAATTATTCAGTAACATGTAAACAACCAATAACATCAACAGACAATAATTATTTTAGGATGTTTGCTCTCGTGCTAAATGTGTTGAGTTTTCATATCTCTTGCTGTGTTGCGTTTACATATCTCATCATGTTTTGCGTTTCAATATCTCTTAAGTATACATGCTAATGTTTTTGGTAATTTGGCCGCTGCTCTGTTATTATGTTAAGCAAAGGGCTAATTTGCTATTTTCGTTTTAAAAGTAATATTAGTGTATTCCAGAACCTGATATCTTCCAAATCAGGTATATCAACCCCCAAAGCAAAACTCAAAGGAGTCTATGCCTGTCCCATAATTCATAACAATTGATCACATACTAAACTGTGACGGCAATAAAACTTTCAGTTAAAGCACAAACCAATCAACGTGCTCAAATGCGGCTTTCCCAACATTGCTAGTTAATGGACCCAATCTGTAAACTGTTTGAGCCCGCGTAAGGGTCGTGTGTATCTTTACCCCTCAGACCCATTAACAGACTCAATAAAACCGAGTCTGTTATTTTTTTTAAAAATTTCTGGGTTTCAAATGTGTCCTTTTATCAGATATCATTGCACGCAAATATCTCGAACTATTTTGTTTATGAAGCACTCACAGTAAAGTACACAAAACACTTGATTGGCTAACACATTGTTTTAAATTATAAATACCGAAACAGTTAATTGGTTCCCTATCACGTGAATCAGAAACTTGATCATTAAATAATGAAATGACAAAGGAAAACGTTTTATCCGAACGGAAGTTAGCCATGGAGATTTTGAAATTCACTTGATTTCTAAACTATGTATACTGCCTCAATTATCTTCCTATTTTGATGACTCAGCCTTAAGGCAGTACATTGTAATTATAAACAATTGAATCGAAGATCGAATTATAAATCTGGATAAATCTTAACCTGCGGAATGATATTTCGTATAGTATTCTCTCTCGCAAAATGGATATTTCCGTTCCTCTTCTTGTTATACGTATTAAAATGAATATGTTTCACAACTAATTTTGGGTTAGTGTTATTTTGTATAAATGTCTTAGATTGTATGTTTCTGCAAGCTTTATTTATAAATGAAGTCGACTCTCTGAAACGTCTAGATTTACATTTCAATAGCAAGCTTTCCTGTCGCTGGTAGTTCAGTGTGTTTCCTTCTAGCACATCATAATCAATTACGTGGAATGATTCATACTCGTTGTCAAGCAGGTATTGATAGTTTTTGCTCTCCATGTATTCATTAAAATATTTGGTAACAAACATAGGACCAGCTACCTGGAGTATGTCACGATTATCTCTAGTAAGCGGTAATTTACCGATAAGAAAATGGAATAGTCCATGCTTTGGAATGCACATAAAAGCCGAACTCGACAACATAGATTGCTCTTGTACAAATAGGGCAGTGGATTCGAACGGCTCAGGACCCATAATACATTGCTCTGTTTCCGCGAGTGCATCAAGTGACTGTAGACAGACAGTATCTATATCGAAGTAAGCTCCACCAAAATAATACATTACAATTATACGTAGAGCGTCCGCCTTTGAAACGTTGACCTTGTAGTTGTCAAAAGTTTGTAGCAGAAACGGTTGTGTGTCATAAATGAACTGTCGCCCGGATTTGTCGGTCCAGAAATAAATCTCCCATTCCGGATTTTTCTCATGAAATGATTTTACGTTTCCCACAAACTCAGACGGTATAATTTCATCTTTCCACATCAAATGGAGTATCTTTGGTATTTTGAGTCGTTTTGACTGGATTTTGTCTGCGTAATTTCGACGTTTATTTCGATAAGTGAAAACGCGGTTTATGTTGAAATCTATATCCAATTTCATTTCACCTCGTTCAAAAGGTGGAACAACGCCTACTCCAGGAACAACACCTATTGTAGTCAAATCGCTTCCCTTTTCGGATGGTACATGTATATTTACTAAATACGTTTTGTTCATGAGAAACATATACACTACTGGAGTGGCACTGCATATCATCATCAATAACAGTTTCCACCTGGGAATCAGTCTGAAAAATATATATATACTATTTATACAACGGTATGGTGTTTAATTATACACATTTATTCTATACAGTCATTATGTATTCGGTAGTTGCTTGTGTGTATGTTGATTTCAGTGTATAGAATTGTCAGTAGTTAGTCTTATCAAAACTTTATACGCCGTTCAATGAAGTCAGTCAAGTGTTACCGACCAGCTTGTTAAATGTAAAACTCAATTAATTTCAACACAAACGGTAGCTTTAGTACGTACATACGCATAACAGTAATGTACCTAGAACGCTGAAATAAACAATATACATATATATTTTTTTCTTTGACGAACTCCTACTATCTTATAATAATAATGTTAAAATTGTTCACGTAGTTCACAAATACATTATATCAACTACATGTAATCGATTCTCTAGGTAAGATGCACGATTAAAAATGCGCTTTAAAACTGTTAAATAAAGTCCAAAGTGTTCTTAGCCTGTCGCTCTATTTTTTGTTTAAGTTGTCCTTAACATGTACTTTGGGTTAAACATATTTTATTCATTAGTTATGTAAAACATACTCCATAACATACATAGCAAAATGATTAAAACGAAAGAAACTAATTCTGTATAGCTTCTCTCCTTAACATGTCCTTTCTTTTTTCTTCCCAGCCAAATTACCATGTACATGTAATCTAATGACCAGTCGTTATTTTGTCTTAAATTCGTATGCATATTGCATTCAGTAACCTTAAGTGTTTTTAATATTTATACAGAATTGAGTCCTTGGAATAAAATTGACAAATATTGACGCGTAGTTAAAATAACAAAAGAAAATAAAAAAAAAATGGAATATTGTCAAAAATATGCAAAATCTGTATATATTTTAGACATGTCATATAAATTAACATTTCTTTTTAATCCATATTTGAACATATCTTGATTATTTTTGATAAATGTTGACATAAGGATGATAGGACGTAAAATAAAAAGTTATTAGATTATTTTTTAAACTTAGTTCAAACTATATTTTTATGATTATATTAAATGAAAACTAAAACAAGATCTCGAAAGAGATACGATGTTGCTGTTCTCATTTAAGTGTTGTTTAGTTTTTTAAATGATATCTACGATAAATGTAATACTTTGCTATCTTTTGTATAAATGAAGACATTGAGATTTTTTTTAAAATATCTGTTAAACTAATTTTTTAAAAATCATCATGATAAAAATAGATAACACATAATTATGTTGATCTTTGAAAAAAAAACTACATCGAGAATTAATTTTCCTTTAAATATACTTGCTTCAGGAATGAAATATTGGCTTATATCCCACTTGGTATTGATATGAAAATTATATAATTTTTTTTTCTTCTAAAAGGAACGGCTTGCCTTTTTGTGTAACTTTTTGAGGAGAGACACGTAGATGTATATAAAAGCGAATATCCAACGAGTATCAAACACAGCACACCATGTACTTAGGAGATCACATCATGCATTCTAGTGAGTTCTACGGGGGAGGGGGGAGGGTATGAATATTATTTACTCCAATAAATTGTGACTTTAAAACGCTTTTATTAACACACACACACACACACACACACACACACACACACACACACACACTGATTAACACCTTAATATGGAAGTCTCGCGAAAATAGGAGTATCAGTCTGAGCGGAAGCAATCTCGGAGTCATATTTAATGGCCATGCTCTCCGGATTAGGAATACGTTAATAAAACATGTTTTTGTTCTAGGAATAAAGGTAAGTTGTATTGTTTAACTATATAAGACATGGGCATGATTAATACATCTCTATTAAAAAACAATACGACAATTCCTTTCATAACGAAAACTGTTCACTCGACGGTAAAAGATGATCAAGACTAAATAAAGCATAGACTGTAGAACGTATTCGATTTTGATGGTCCCCTGCGCCATATTGCGTTTTATTGATTTGTTTCATTTTGAAAAAGAGTATCTTATAGGAAATAAAAAATAAGATGGTGTAAATATTGATTTGATGTGGTGTAAAGATTGATTTGATGTGATGTAAATATTGATTTGATGCAGTGTAAATATGGTTTGATATGATGTAAATATTGATTTGATGTGGTGTAAATATTGATTTGATGTGGTATAACTATGATTTGATGTGGTGTAAATATTGATTTGATTTGGTGTAAAAATATTGATTTGATGTGGTGTAAATATTGATTTGATGTGGTATAACTATGATTTGATGTGGTGTAAATATTGATTTAATGTGGTGGACAGATTGATTTGATGTGGTATAAATATTGATTTGATGTAGTGTAAATATTTGATTTGATGTGGTATAAATATTGATTTGGTGTGGTGTAAATATTGATTTGATGTGGTATAAATATTGATTTGATGTGGTGTAAATATTGATTTGATGTGGTGTAAATATTTTATTTGATGTGGTATAAATATTGATTTGATGTGGTGTAAATATTTGATTTGATGTGGTGTAAATATTGATTTGATGTGACGTGGTATAACTATGATTTGATGTGGTGTAAACATTGATTTAATGTGGTATAACTATGATTTGATGTGGTGTAAATATTGATTTGATGTGGTGGACAGATTGATTTGATGTGGTATAAATATTGATTTGATGTAGTGTAAATATTTGATTTGATGTGGTATAAATATTGATTTGGAGTGGTGTAAATATTGATTTGGTGTGGTTTTCAGATTGATTTGATTTGGTATAAATATTGATTTGATGTGGTGTAAATATTGATTTGATGCGGTATACATATGATTTGATGTAGTGTAAATATTGATTCGGTGTGGTGTAAATATTGATTTGGTGTGGTTTACATACTGATTTGATGTGAATATATGAAACCGAATTCGGGTGTTAAAGACCCAAAGCGTTCTGCCAGGGTAGAATTAATGTAGACGTGACTAAGGTACAAATAACTGTTACAGTATTCTTTACCTGTCAGTAATGGTACAATGTTTTAGTTTAAAAGATAATTAAACATTTTCTTTTCAAACTGCATATAACATTTTTTTGAAAATATGTTTTGCTAATTAAATGTATTAACAACAATCTAGTGGTATGCAAAATTATAACAAACAATGCAGCGGTGACTGTGAAATCTTGTGAAAGAGTTCTCTGATTTAAATCATGTATATAATTATATAAAACCTCCCCCAGAGTCATCTTGCGGCTTGTATATGGCAGTTTAGGCTTAATGGTTAAATAAACAATGATGCAATAATGTACCCACTATCTTTGATTCAGCATAAACTAAATATGTAGATAATAAAATATCCATGCAACATTTTAAGCGAGAAATATTAGCTGCCAAATTCACCATGATTCTTTATTTAAAATATCCTTCAAAAGGATAAAACAACTCTTAACCAGTTTTCTTAATACAAATATTCCCGTCAGCCAAAATACTGAAAAACTCGATCGGCAATCTTATTGAAACAATACTTCCTGCCTAAATCTAACCTGCCTCTACTTATAACGTAAATACGCTTCAGTTGATATTATGGTATCAAAAATGAAACTTACCTCGTTTGAAATATATTCATCTCCCTCAAATATGTAAGTACAATCCCAACACACTATACAAATATGTAAGGACACTCCCAACACACACTATACAAATATGTAAGGACACTCCCAACACACTATACAAATGTTTTACGCATGAAGTCCACTTTAATTTGTTTCTCGCGCGTTCATGATGCAAATAGAAACATTTCTTTTTCATCATAATGCATTTTAATCTAAATTCTGTGCATATTATACATATCGACATATACAGATGTTCACCATATGATCAGAAAAATATAACATATGGATTGAAGTACTGGTTATGGCAACATAAGTTACAGTTATCGCACAATGGAGGTACATGCGCATTAAGTCTACATTGGAGATACTCTTCTGAATTAAAGGCGATATACCAACTGACGACGAGTGGTTATATTTAAACATACGAGCAAGTTTTTAAATTTTACAAGTTACGTTTATAACTAACTAAATATAAAGATATCACGCCTGCTAAACACTCTTAATGGTGTCCTGGGTGCTGGGTAAGAGGACGCAACATTTATCAAAACAGTGTATGATAGTTGTCGTTTTTTCAATTATTTTACTTTAACATTCTATACTTAAAGGAAATGAAATAAAAAGTAAATTAGTCATTCGACCCGTCTTTAAATACACCAACTGCCCTCACCAATATGCTAATAGGGTTTCAAGAAAAGTTGTTCAAACTGTTGTTTTGGAAAAAATCGTTGTTGAAGAAAACTATACTAAACGGACTTTACCAATGATAATGATAAATTACATTCCAAAACGGTCAAATCAGCCAACAAGCAAGCACCAAAGGACTTTTAAATGACTCCGAATGCTTATTCAACGATATGTTATATTGTAGGAATAATTAACAGTTCATCGCGTCAAAGTTTAACTAGAGGGTCCGGTGCTAAATAAGAACTATATAATTAAGCAGTTTTTTCTCTTTGTAACGGCAGAGCGGATTAGTGGTCCAGTCGTTAAGACCTTGGACTGCTAACACAGGGGTCGCAGGTTCGATCCACAGCTCCTTCACTAAAATAATTATTAGTTTTTCGAATGAGACTGTAAAAAAACCAGGGACGCTGCAAAACGGTCTTCTGTATCTCTGCATTATCGTTGACTAATACTCTTCTGGAGGCGTCGCCATTTTGGGAAACCGTTGACAACGATAGATATAATTATAATCATCATCGTTACGAAAGATAATGATGCCTCCTTTGTAACGGTTACTTTGTCGACAGAGTCAAATCGTTTCTAAATATGTATCTAACACTAAATATAAAAATGGAAGTGTTTAAGCGTTGTTTATTTTCAGTTTCACTCCAATGTCAATAAAACATAATTTCATTGATGCTCTGTATAACAACTGGTGTTTCAGGTAAAATGGTAAAAGAGAATTATCACACCAAATATGAGGCAGTTCAACCAGTGACCATGGTGTCTATTGTTTGACTATAGAATGATCGAACTATATACCTCTGGTTCGACTACAAAGATGTCATATTCAAACAACTGATTCACTTAATGCGACTGCTTACTGGAGTCTCACATTAAGTATGAATCCTTAACTTGATCCTATTATATAAAGCTATCAGTTTATGTATGTACATTGTCCCAGCAGTCCGGTTGATAGATGCCTTGATCTTGTATCTATGGTTTGCACTGAAGCTTGGCGCGTTAGCCGTAGTTTGATCTATAAATTTATGTCTGGTTGTTCACAAATAATTATCTCCATAATATATATATATATCATACATTGTGAATGTGCATCAGACAAGATCCCAAAACCCGGAAATACCGTTATTGTGATTTCAATTATCTCCCTTTATGAATAAAATACATATTATTTTACCGTATATTCATGATCCAACAGGGTTTCTGTGTCTATTCTTTAGACAGCGTGTAAGTGGTTGTTAATCTTTACTTTGGTCATACTCATATAAAGGTGTCAGTTCATGTATGTAAAGTGTCACACCAATCTAGATGTGTTGCATTTAAAACAATAGCATATAACTCATGTTTGACACCAATTCTATTGGGTTGGTTGATGCGTTTTATTATTATGACTATGGTTTGCAAAATCCTAACGTTATGACGTGATGTCTATACCACATTATATACCTACCAGAAAATGTGTCTATAATAAGAAATAGCCTGACATTGGCCCAAGATGTATATGTGTATTTCGAATTGTCTGTACTAAACCACTGACAGAACCAACAATAGAAAGTGTTCTCCTTACACTGATAGGCGAAATGGAGATATTACTAAATCGACCAGGGGCGATAAAAAACCTTGGCGCCGGTGTTTTGCTCACAATTTCTTAATGTGAAATAATCAAATCTGAATGTGTTTAGATCTTCTTTTCAACTGAATTAATTCGCGTAAATGTTCAATAAGTGACTGAAAGTCTGAACGACTATTTTTTACACCGTTGTCACTACAAGGAGCAGTGGTGTTGTCTTCTTTATTGGGTGGATTGTTTCCTTTCTGGCTTCAGTATCACCAGTATCTGAAGGCCTGTTAGCAGTATCGTTAGTGTTCGAGTTTATGCACTGGTTGTTGATATATAGCATTTACCTGTTATCTGTGGTGTCCTGGCTATTATGGTTTGTGGCATAGCTCGGTTATATTGGAGAGCCACGCAATGCTTACTCGCACCCTCTGGATAATGTCCTAATACAATAACAGGGATATTATACGATATATTAGAACTACAACCGGACTTATTAAGGTTGTTGATGTTGTTGTTGTTGTTGTTGTATGGTATTGAGCGTCGCTTTCAACAATTTTTCAGTCATATCGCGACGGTGTCTACTTGAGACAGTATTCTGAGCGCTGTCACACTGAAGTATCATGCCGCAGACACATGGTATGATACCCCACCCAGTCACATTATACTGACACCGGGCCGACCAAGCGTCAAGCAAGGAAGTTCATAGTACCATTTTTAAAGTCTTTGGTATGACCCGGACGGGGATCGAACCCACACTTATTAAGGTTGTCTGGCAATTCAAAATTGAAACTATAATTATTGAAATGTTATACAGCTGTGCTATAACTTGTATGGTTACTTGATCGCCATACTTTGAGAATCATTTACTAATCTGTTTTTGTAAGAATTTCTTGAACAGCTGCAGATGAGATGCCATGGTAATGAGAAAGATCTTGCAATGCAAATCTAGCATAATCTTCGATGATGTTATTAACTGCATATGTGTTTGCAGCCTACCAATGACAGGAATATATTTGATGTCATTTTTTTCCGTCTTAAAAAGTATTTTACCATCTGTAACCCGTTGCTCTAGCGACATTAGGCGATCCATGTACATCACACCATTCAGAAAATATAGCTTTACAAAGGTATATTTTAAACGATGCACGCGTTGTGATACCTCAAATGTACAATTTCAAATTCTCCTTCATTGCGATAAGTAATTCGACCTTTATTTATGACTGACAGCTTTTGAAATGAATGAACTTCAATATTGTTAAGCCGATGTGTTGTGCATTCAGCCATGTTCATTGTGGTTTCTGAATAAATAAATGTGAGAAGGTTTGCTGTATGTTACAAAATTTAAGCAACTAGACATAAACGTTTATAAACGGTATGAGTTACAACCTATTAATTTACAATGAAAGTGCCATCTGTAAACTTTTTATTTTGTTGCGCACCGTTTGTCCTCAATATATCATACAGATGCTTTTGAATACCGTTTTGTAATATATTCCCGTCTGTTGCGAGATGAACAAATACCCTGCATAGTTACGCATGCACTGTCAAACCTGTATAAGTGGTCATCTCTATTAAGCAGTCACTTGTATTAAACAGCCACATTTTTTGTTTCCCATGTATATGCTTTCAGAGCAAATTAACCTGCATTTAAAAACCTTCTGTTTTAAAAGCTCACTTTTGCTCGTTTCCTTGACTGACCGCTTAAGACAGGTTTTACTGTATATCGGTTACCCTGTACATTCTTTTTCTACATTAACTCATACACATAAGCAGTTTAACTTTAGCTTAGTCATATGGTACCGAAAACTAAATAAAGTCATTTGCATGTAACGTCAATTTCAACGAGAGCCATGTTGGATATGGCCAATCCCACGCCGAAGTAAATTATTGTACTGTCCACTTACTATGAATGCTCTCTATATACTCAAGTATACTAAAAAGATAAATGAAAATAATTGAAAAATCAGACAATGTAGAGTTATGGTTCTCCCCTTAATGATCCCTGTCTTTGTATTCAATTTGATTGAATCCCATTCAGCACTTTAAGAGTTATGCCCAAATAAATATAATAAAGGGAGATAATTAAAAAAGTAATCAAGGTAGATTGATGGCTCTTATACACTGCACTTCCTCCTAATGTCCTCAGTTATTGTGTGAAGATTCAACACCATCCCTTGAATAGTTTGGAGTTATGCTCCAGACAAAAGAGAAAAACTATAATGGGAGATAATTCAAAAAGTAAGCAAGGTAGAGTTATGGATCTTATACACTACTCTTTCTCATAATATCTTCTTTCATTTTGTAGATTCAACACAATCTCTTGAATAGTTATGCTCCGGACAAATAAATTTGGTAGAGGGAGATAATCAAAAAAGTAAGTAAGGTAGGATTATAGTTTTTTTGTACACTGCACTTTCTCTAAATATCTTCTGTCATTTTTATGTTGATTCAACACAATCTCTTGAATGGTTATGCTCCGGACAAGTTAATTTGGTAAAAGGAGATACTCAAAAAAGTAAGCAACGAAGAATTATGGTTCTTGTACACTGCACTACTCCTTTATTCATTTAAATTTACAATTGTAACGTTGTGTCTTATATGTATTGACATTATAGATGTTAATAAGTGGCTTATGTTACACGGTTTCTGTCATATTTAAACAGCTATGATCCATGATGTGTAAAACACATAAAAACGAAATTGTGTATCCATTACAATAAAATTGTCATCCCTAAGGGTTTGCTTCGTTGCACTTCGATAGTCTTTAAGAAACCATCCACACTTATTTTTTCAAACACAATTTTATTACCTATTACTAGGTATTTATCGGTTTCGGTTTGGATTCACAAATCATACACACAAGCAGTTGAGCTTATGCCGAGTCATATTACAAATCATTAAGAAAAGTAATGTTTAAGTTTATCTTAGCTAGATAA
This sequence comes from Panopea generosa, assembly GCA_029582155.1. Taxonomy (NCBI): domain Eukaryota; kingdom Metazoa; phylum Mollusca; class Bivalvia; order Adapedonta; family Hiatellidae; genus Panopea; species Panopea generosa. The sequence goes on from CM055896.1 coordinate 33,336,819, forward strand.
TTTATAGAGGATGTTGAATGAGTCCTGATTTTTTATTGAATTTATTAAAAAAGTTGGCAAACATATATTCGTGCGAGGCTCTGCCGAGCATCATAACATTATAATAGATGAGCATGAATGTAAGATTCACATGACTCAGAAAAAAGTACATTTACCTTTAATTTAACATATCATGTCGATAAGGAATGAAATCAAAGTACTCAAAGTACTGGTGGCCGGTGCATGTTTTTATAGGGAAATATTTATTGAAGGTTCACGAAGAAAGTATAATAAGGAAGAGTGCTTTTAATTTTTCCCTTTTTTGCTCAATTATTTAATTTATTTCTCACAATACAGCAACAACAAATGGCTGAACAATTTGTTTTCTATGCACAAACACTCTTTTTGTCTAACAACTTCAGTATACAGTTATGACATCATTTCAGATTGTGATATCTCTATTGTCATAATGCATTTAAATATCAGTTTCTCTGGCGACTCAAAAACTGACCAAGGATGACATATCATGGGATGATGCTACACCCCAACTATCTTGACCATGTACCGTAGTCGGAGATTTTTGAAATTAAAAAAAAACAAAAAACAAGAGGCCCAAAGAGGGTCTGTGAACCTCTACTGGTAAATAGAGGTTGTTGTTTTATGTAACAAATTCGAATAATCAGTTTTTTGAAATTTCACAAAATCAACTCTTTTTGGGTCCCTCCGGCTCCTTATGGAATTTCAATCCTCTTTATGCAACAAAAAATATTTGCTCATTCTACACAATGGTTTAAATCTCAAATTCAAAATTGTTTTTGCAAAAATGCTGGAGAAAATGAGAATTTTCTGTTCTCTCATTGAACTATTATGTAAAACTCAAAGTCCACATACAAAGCCCCTATCCATTCCAGTCCCTTGCTGTGTACAAACTTCAAACCCCTACCCATAGGGATAATTTTATATAAAATAAAATTCCCAGTTATTACCATTTTGAACCACTTTTTTTATCGGCTGAGTAGATTGAATTCCTCTCAGCCGAGTTTTTAGGTTTTTGGCCGGTGCGTAAGCACTGGTTATAGCCGTTACTTTGAAGTCACCCGTCGCTTTTACTTAAAACTTAACAACTCAGCTGAGAAGAATGCAATCTATTAAGCCGATAAAAAAGTAGTTCAATCGAATATGTTTGAAAATTGAATTGAATTTAAGCGTATTTAGCTATAAATCAATTGAATCATAGATTAAATGATAAACCTTGTCAATTAATCTATATATGCTCACAGCAATCATTTTTAAAAACATTTTTTTCGCAAATATGTGAGTTATTTGGTAGTCTTTCCCAGTCCTGAAATCTCCCGAGTCAGGTCTATGAACCCCCAATGAAAAGGCAGGGAATTCCATGCCTGTCCCACAATTCATAGCTATTCAACGCTTACCAAACTGTGACGTCATTCAACTGACCAACCAAGTGCTCAAATCCCATTTATAGTTTACGGACCCAATCGGGAGAGCTGGGTCCGCTCTACAGACTAGTTATATGGCGTGTTATGTAGTAATATGTTTGTATAACTGCGACGTGACTGATGCTGAAGGCTGCCATTTTTCCTGATACTGATAGGTGGTCATCACATTGAGGACAATCGGCATAAGTGAGTTTTTTTTCAGTCTTGTTATTACGGCATACCTTACAGTTCTTCTTATTATAGGAAGCACTCAGAAACAAAGTGTGAGCATAATTATGGACGTCTATGGGTCCTTTATAAAAAATGAGAACTTCATGCCCCTGGGTCTCACGGTTTTGCCCTGGGTGGGGTCTACTTTACTAAATCTATATAAGAGAAAATGACAAAAAACGTTATTTCTTATAACTGAATAGAATTATGTGAATGTTTTTTGGTGTGATTTGTTGTTGCTGACATGACAGTTAATACCTATGTGAATTTCATGGTCCCTACCCCCATGAGGTCTTAGGGGCGGTGCCAAAACAGTCAAATTCAAGGTAAACTTTAAAAATTCTTCTTATTATAGGAAGCACTGGAAAACAATTGGCGAGCATGATTATGGACGCCTATGGGTCCTTTATAGATATTGTGAATTGCATGCCCCTAGGTCTCACGGTTTGGCCTTGGGGGTAGGGCCTACTTGACTAAATCTATATAGGAGAAAAAAGACAAAAACTGTTATTTTTAATGGTTGAATGGGTTAGTTGAATGTTTTTTGGTGTGATTTGTTGTTGCTGACATGACGGTTAATACCTTTGTGAATTTCATGGTTCCGACCCCATTAAGTCTTAGGGGCGGGGTCAAAACAGTCAAATTCAAGGTAATCTTCACAAATCTTCTTCTTATTATAGGAAGCACTCAGAAACGAACTGTGAGCATGATTATGGACGCCTATGGGTCCTTTATAAAAAATGTGAATTCATTCCCCTGGGTCTCACGGTTTGGCCTATTTTACTAAATCTTTATAAGAGAAAATGACAAAAGCCGTCATTTCTTATGACTGAATACTCATCTGAATGGGTTTTGGTGTGATTTGTTGTTGCTAACATGACAGTTAATGCTTATGTTTTAATGAGTCCTCCCCCCCCCCCTCCCCACCCATTCCCTAACCTTGGGCCAGGGCCAAAACAGTCAGATTCAAGGTAAACTTTAAAAATCTTATTATTATTATTATAGGAAGCACTGGAAAACAAACTGTAAGCATAATTAATGAGGCCTATGAGACATAAAAATTGTGAATTTCATGCTGCTGGATCTCACGGTTTGATCCTTGGGGGTGGGTACTACTTTACTAAATCTGTATAAGATATAATCTATAGAAAATGATGTGATTTGTTGATGCAGAAATGACATTCAAATCCATATTTGAATTTTCGCCGCTTCCCGAAGGACAGAAGTTGGAAAACAGATTCATATAGCTTTATGTCATCAAGGATAATCAGGTGACCGTTAACTCTTGTTAGCTCTACTGGCCAAAGGACAGAAGGCCTTATGCGATGGCGCGTTGTCCGTCGTCTGTCGTCCGTTAGCAGTACTTTCACTGAAACCACTAGGCCAGTTAAACTCAAACTTAACATGGAACAAACTTAACATGGCTGTTTCTCATGAATAGAAGATTATACAGCAGATTTTTTTTATTATCATTATTTAAAATTCAAGATGACCACCGTTACTAAAATAGTATAAACATTTTCTTCTCGTGAACCGCCAAACAGATTGTGAAAATATTTATGTAGTAATGGTCACAAACTATACTTTCGTTAGATTTGTTCAAATGGTGACCCTAGGGTTAAAAATGATCCCGCCCCGAGGGCTAAATTAGGGGACACGTGATTATAATACACATTAATAAAAAAATTAAAATGGAACTGATATTGCCTTTATTTTCACAGAAGCATTGTTTGGTCAAGGAGATTCAGATTTGTTAAAATGACTGGATTCCACTGTCTGAAGGGGTCAGGAGGGGCCCAAAAGGGTAAAAATTGGGAATTTCAAAAATCTTTCTCTAAAGAATCAGTCAGTCAAATTTATTCATATTTGGCATAAATTATCACTATAATTAAGGATTTGAATCTAGATAAGAATCAAGGAGTTAGTATTTATAGGAGCTCTGTGAAGGGACTTGGAGTTTTGCATAGGGATACAATTGGGAAAACGGAAAATTCTAATTTTTTCAGCCATTTGTGCAAAATTATTATTAAGTTTGAGTTCTGAAGCATCATCTAGTCATAGCAAATAAGATTTTATTCAATAAGCAGGATTAAATTTCCATAAGGGGCCAGGTGGGGTCACAAAAGGCTTAAATTTGAAATTTTTCAACAATCTTCTTCTCTACAACCGGTCAGTCAAATTAGTTAATATTTGAAATAAATTATTCCTATGAATAGGGGTTTGAAGTTTGTACAAATCAAGCTGCTAGTATTATAGGGGCCCTGTTAGGGGACTTTGAGTTTAACATAGGAAGTATATGGGAAAACGGAAAATTCACATTATTTTTCATCCATTTGTGCAGAATTATTATTCAGTTTGAGTTCTGAAGCTTCTTCAAGTTATATCAAATAATACGTGGTTCAATAAACAGGATTTAATTTCCATAAGGGGCCAGGTGGAATCTCAAAAGGATTAAGATTGAATATTTTCAAAGATCGTCTTCTCAACAACTGGTCAGTCAAATCAGTTTATATTTTATATAAAATTATCCCTATGGGTAGGGGGTTTGAAGTTTGTACACATCAAGGGGCTGGAATGGATAGGGGCTTTATATGGGGACTTTTGAGTTTAAACTGCTATTTAAATTCATTGTGATAAAACTTTCACGTGGTAGAGATATCAAAATCTGAAATGATGTCATTACTGCAGACTGAAGTTGTTAGACAAAAAAAGTGTTTGTGCCTAGAAAACAAATTGTTCAACCATTTGTTGTTGCTGTATTGTGAGAAATAAATTCAATAATTGGGTAAAAAGGGGAACAATTTAAAACACTCTTCTTATAATACTTTCTTCGTGAACCTTCAATAAATATTTCCCTATAAAAACATGCACCGGCCACCAGTACTTTGAGTACTTTGATTAGTAAAAGCGACGGATGACTTCAGAATAGCGGCTATAACCAGTGCTTACGCACCGGCCAAAAACGGTCAACACTGTTCCTGTCATTCGTCGTATGACTTAACGTCTGAACATACAAAGGCTGTTTTATAGTTCGTGGACATTTGGTGTAATTACGTAATACTATGATAGTATATAATTGCATAAAGTACGGTTTTATTTGTACAAAAATGTATCTCAGATATAAAAAATAATTAAAACTGATAACTTAACACTTTATATAAATTATGCAACATTCGTTTCCATGACAATGCATGTAAGGCTACCCGGAGCACGTCGAATTTATATTTAAAGATGTAAACAAAACACATTGCTGAAATTAAATCAACAAGCTTACGAATCATTTATTTTTGCGCGATTGCATTTGCCGCATAACTAACGCCATTACGTTGGACTTGCTATCTACCAAGACAGGCGACATATCTTTCGGCAAAGTCTGATGTTTCTGTTTCATGCTTTGATTGTGAAACAAGTTTTAACAATTTAAACGAACCAAGATGTCTTCCTTGGTAGAACCATCAATAAGCAAAGGCGGATATTAGTTCCTGCTCAAGGACACCACACCTGGCCGTCCCGAAGAATCGAATCCTCCGATCCGAGTTCCGTGCTCTACCATTGGACCACAGGCTCCATTCTTCTTTCATGTATATTATGATACGCCGTAAAACAAAACATATCTTCCTCCCGTCTGATATACTCTGGAAATAGAATTAAACGGGTATCTTTGGAAAAAAACGAGAGAAACAAAACAACCAAAGGTTTAATACTTACAAGAGCAAAGAAAATCATAAGCATTTATTTTTCTCACTTTAAAAGTTATACACTGTATTCATCAACCGAATCCTATCCCTTAGTTTAAACATATTTTATCACTTATGTTACAGATAATTAACATCACATGATAATACATATTTATATATAACATAAAGGGTCCTCCATGGTCGAGTGGTCTAAGGCGCCGTCTCAAGATCACTTACCTCTCACCGCTAAGGTTCGAGTCCCGCTTGCTCCAAAAACTTCATGTTAGAAAGTTTCCAGTTACTTGCGGAAGGACGGTGGTTCTACTCAGTTTGAAGTCTTCCTCCACCAGTAAAACTGGATATGCCATATATAACCTGAAATGTGTTGAAAATAGTGTTAAATCCCATTCAAAAAAAAAATAATAATAATAAAAATATAACCATACACAAATGGATTGAACTACAAGTTTTAACAACATGAGTTACATGATAAAGAACGATTTCCTTATTCAGATATTTGGGGTTTAAATATCAAGTTTAAAACACGCAGCTATGCATTTATCTTACTCACTTTATAACTTATACAATGTATTCAACAGGATAGGTCGATATGTTTGTTTTCCAATAATGGAATGATAAGGTTCACTGCTTTAACCTGTTTTAAAATTATGCGAAATCGTTATTCACATTTATATTCACAAAACAGTGTATATGATTATAACATTTAGATATTGAGTGATTACCAACTACATGTATCTAAGATATTTTCATGCTTTACGCATATTTGTAATCCTCATATAGTATTGATAACCTTTTACACTTTAGGCCAAGATTTACACCGGTATCGCAATTCCTATGAGTAGATATTCATTTGCAGTCAAGTCATAGCGTTGTCGTTGTGATAAAATAAAGTAACATGAAAGTATTTCAATGTATAATTGATACAATAGCCTCTTGTGGTTCTATCAAGAAAAAATAAATAAAAAAATAAAAATAAATAAATAAATGGATGAATGAATGAATGAATGAATGAATGAATGAATGAATGAATGAATAAATAAATAAATAAATAAATAAATAAATAAATAAATAAATAAATAAATAAATAAATAAATAAAATTATTTAAATAAATAAATAAATAAATAAATAAATAAATAAATAAATAAATAAATAAATAAATAAAATTATTTAAATAAATAAATAAATAAATAAATAAATAAATAAATAAATAAATAAATAAATAAATAAATAAATAAGAAAAAATAAATTAATAAATAAATACATAAAAAAATAAATATTGAAGATACTCTTCTGAATTAAGGGCGATAAAGTACGAGTAGTTATATTTAAACGTAATAGCAAGTGTTTTCAATTGTGAAATTAAATTTTAAAAGTTACGTCTAAAACTAACTAAATATAAGGCAACCAAATATAATTTGCTAACGTTTTCTTTAAAACTTTCCTCCACGTCAGTTTTCACCGTATCGTGCTCATAAATATGTTTCCTCGACATATTATTTGCAGTAATATTCTTCTGTAGATATGCTAGGTAGTGGCAAAACTGGTATAACTTATATATTAAAAGCAAATTGAATATACTTAAATCATCAATCGAAACATAATTATGATATAATAGATATGATTTTGTATGGGGTTTAACGTAATTTTCAACACACCTCAGGTTGTATATGGCATGTCCAGTTTTACCGGTGAAGAAAGGACTCAGAGTTTTCCTTAGTAGAACCACAATATTATAAATAACAGATCGGGGGTTGTCGGTTCAATCCGCCGCCACGGCTATGCTGAATGCCCTTGAGCACGATACATTATCCACATATGCCTAGTACGCGTTCTAACAAGGAAAACTTCGTGCGTGATTTGCCGAAGTTGTAAAATTTTGTTTGTCAATCGAGGTAAATTAATAAGTTTAAAACATATTATATAATATTTGTACATCAATTTCAAGGGGAGCAACCAATACGCTATAAAATAACACACGAGTTATCACAGTTAACACGCTTGTGAATGAATGAAAAACAATAATATTAATAATACTTGTAATATATGATGATGATGATGATAGTAACAACAACAACAACGACAACAACAACAGCAATGGCAGCAGCAGCAACAACAATAACAATAATAATAATAATAATGAATAAATGATAATAACGATAGTACAAACGAAGGGAATAATGCTATGAAAATGATAAAAATAATGCATAAGAATAATGTTATGATTTATTGTTTACCCATATAATAAATATATATCCACCCAGCGTATAATACGCGTAACAGAACGAAACGTTCGCAAATTTGATATAAAACACGTGGTTAAAATAATGTATTAGAAGCAACAGACACAACTATTCAATTGAAAATGATATTATATGTCAATTTCAAGGGAAGCAACTTATAAGATATAAAATAACATCTGAGCAATCAGAGTAAACTCACTTTACTTTCACTAGCCCTTTGCAACATTTTTGGCCGGGCCCGATTAGCTATGCCGGTAACACATCTGACTATCAACCCAGTGGTCGTGAGCTTGAATCCCCGCCCGGCTACAGTTTCCGTGATCATTGATATATGTCATTGTGTTCATTGTCCTTTGTCTCACACCGATGATTGAAATGGGGTTGCTTGCGGAGATGATTGTGTTCGAGTACTGGTTAACCTCAGAGGATTCCAGGAATGAGATATTATATTTAACTAAGCGCCTGTTAGCCTTCGATGGCATAAACATGATGCTTAATGTTCAATCAATCAATCAATCAATCAATCAATCAATCAATCAATCAATCAACATTTCAGTATGCATTCCGGACACGACATTAATTTGGCATAAACATGACGCTTAATGTTCAATCAATCAATCAATCATCATTTCAGTATGCATTCCGGACACGAAATTAATTTTTCTATTTCCTTACTTTTACAGAATGCTTCATCATATGTTTACTACCACCCGTTTCAACATTTCAGAATATATTCCGGGAACTACTGATCCTGTTTCACTTCCGTGTGTATTTAAGTTTTGTGGATTGGGCATGTTATCTGAAAACCATTGTTCTCGTGTTCTCATTAATCTGTGAATGAACAAATAAACTCTTTCATATTTACTGAAATGAACAGCTAACCAGCCACTTTTGTATTTCAAATATCTGCGTCAATATATCAAGTGACGTTATTGAAATTGGTAAACAACAATTACTGTCAAATTTAATGATATCAACTTGGCCATTGTTATTCTAAATTTTCTAATTTATTCAAGTCCAAATTTCTCGGAAATTGCTTTGATACTTATTAAATACAGCCATGTGAGCTACAGCATGCCAGTTTGTTTACAAACATTGGTCACATGACAAATATTGACCAGTTTGCTCCTCCCACAAAATTCAAATTTTCTGTAACTTATTTTCTGTTGAAAGTAATAAGTAATAAATTATTGCAGATTTTATTCTGAAATTTTCAGGAACTGTGAGTAATATTAAGACTATGTTGCATGACAAATTTCAAATTTTTCAATCCATGAATTTATTTTAGATTTGAAAATTACTCTCCCAGATCTGAATGTGTTTTGAAAAATAAGGGAAAACACTCCCACCACCATTACCTCCTTTTATACCCAGGGCCCGGTTTCTCGGAAATACTTAAGTCTGTTATTTTACATAAACTCAAAAAGTGTGCTTAATTTATGTATAAAATTGAGTACACTATTGAGTTTAAGTAAAAGACGAGACTTAAGTATTTTTGTGAAACCGGGGCCTGGTTGGGTCTTTAAAAAAATACAAAATATGACAGACGGCAGGTTAGAAACATAAAATGTCACGTGGTAATTTAGCTGTTCTGTTCAGTTTATATTGAAGAGGGTCTAATGAAGTAGTAGGAGATCAATGAATCAATGTCTGACGATCGTCGGGTCGTGGTGCGATCCTCAATACAATCATGTATCGGTATTTGTGTATCCGCCTGTTGATGTGCTGCTTAGGATATGAAATTGTATCTACAATACCCGCTTACTTCAACACTACAAGTATCGATATCAGATCATAAGTATACCTAATAGACACAATGACATTGGCCGGAAGGGAATTCGAACACAATACCATTAAATTGGCACTCAGACGCACTCAGACGCAATCCGATTACAAAGCTGGATTCATAGGAACGGTGCATATATTTTATATGTAGCAACTAGAAGAATGATTTCACGAAAGAAAATATCATGAAGTCTGATTACTCTAAGGACCGTCTTAAACCTTTCTAAAAAGCATTGCCGGACTTGTGTAATCCTGTGTAATAGAACAGTCTGAAGGGAATACTTTGATTGACACTGCCGCGGGAAATGATGTGACATCGAGGGAAGAGCAAGGTTAGATGCGCTCCTAACCCAAGTTTAAACTTCACATTAGTTTCTTTAATAGCCGTTCCAGTTGAGTTCATCTGTAACAGAGTGGTCTAAGACGCCATATCATACCTCTTACCGCTAAGGTCATAGGTCCGAGTCCGGCTCGCTCCAAACAATTTATGTGAGAAAGTTACTTGCGGAAGAAAAGTTGTTCTACTCAGATTCATTCTGAGGTCGTCGTGTACCAATAAAACTGGATATGCCATGTATAACCTGAAATGTGTTGAAAATGTCGTTAAACCACCCCCCCCCCCCACACACACACACTAAAAATGGCGTTTTAAAGTGTGATGTCACTTCTCACATGCATCTATGCATGTATTGTACGTATGATTATGCGTTTATATACTTGTTTAGTTTATAATAATTTCTTTTAGCTCGATTGCGATGAAAGCTCAGAGCTTATATGAACCACTTCCTGGGTAGAACCAGTACTGAGTATTGTTTTATGAGAGGCATCGGGTCGAGCTGGGGATCGAACCCGCAGCTTCTGGCGTGAGCGACCAACATTCTATCCATTAGACTAACGCCCCGTTTATGCTTATATATATATGTTAAACATGTATATAATATTTTGATGGCTGTATCCTTTGAATGACACATTTCCTGGTGCTTATATTTTTCTTATTTTGAATAAAGTCACCAAATTAGTATTCTAAATCATTTTACAAAAAACTAACCGTATGGATACAAACCAAAACGCAGAAAATTCATGAAAATTTCAGGCATAAACATGTTTGAAATATAACTGTAGTAAAACTGCAAAACATATTAGTTTAAACATATTTTATTGCCAAATAAACACATATTACAATATTTATCATGTATATAAGTCAAATACAATTTAAGGCAAAAGGGTCTGGCCACAAGTTCTCACAACATTAGATTCGGCCATTCCCTTAAAACATATCAAAGCCAAGGATAATGTTCAAATACATGTGTAAACAGTTATATACAAACTATGATCGTTATTTCAAAACACAATTATAGTAAAATATTCATACTATATTGTTCCATTTGCATGCATTTAAAAAACAAACCTATTCAATTATATAAAATACGTTATAATACCTGCCGGAACCTCTTACCGTGTATATTTATAACCACATATTCAGTCATTGTTTACATATCGACGCTGGTTTCCTGCTAGTACTGCGTTTTATAGACACGAGTACAGACTACATTTTATTGTTCTACTTGGCAAGCAGCCGACCAGGTCAACATTGTTTATGTTATAAGGAAAACCGATAAACATTGTCGCAAACTGATGGAAAACTACTAAATACCTGACAAGCATAATGTTCAGGGCACTTTGTTTATCTTCTGGAAAATACCCCTACCTCATGCTTAAACCAAAACATCATGTTACAATTATATCTTAACTATATTTTATTGATTGATTGAATATTTAGCGTCATTTGTATGTCATGGTTGACTAACAGACGATCAGTTAACCTTATCACTGTTTCCTGGGATCCTGAAAGGTTAACTAGCACTCGAGCACGCCCCATCACCACAAATAATTGATAACTTTCCCAATTGAACAGCAGTGAGACACGAATGATGAGACATCGTGAATGTCGTATGTCAATAATCACGGAGACTGCTGCCGGGCGGGGATTCAAACTCACGACCACTGGATTGATAGTCAGACGCGTAACCGACTAAGCTAATCGGGTATTATATTAAATTTCTTCATTATACACTTCAGCACATTTTCATAATTTTACCACTACTGTGTGTCGTATGTTAAAAAGACAGTCCTCCACAAATACAACCATAACCAATAGCCAGGGAAAGCCTGGGCGGTAGTGTAATAGCCAGGGTGTTGGCCGCTCACGCCAGAAGATGCAGTCCGATCCACCGCTCGACCCGATGGCTCCCAAAGAACAACACTCAGTAATTGTTCTACACAAGAAGCGGACTCGAGAGCGGTTCATATAAATTCTGAGCTTTCATCGCAATCGAGTTAAACTAGTATCAACTAATAGCCAGGGGAAGATTAAACAAAACACAATTGTATCCGGCAGTAAAGTATGAAAGCAAATACTTTAAGTTGAAGTGTTTTTCAATTACTAATATCTGATGTTTTTCAAGCTTTGATACCAGATGCAAAATGATAGAAATATCTTACCATACACAATGGTTTAACGCTTGTAAACACAGCCAGTGTAGCTTATGAATGAACCGACATGCGTACTGGGTGACGGGGGCACTGGCGAACTGCACGCTTGGTTTATAATTGAAGTATAATATATAAAAAGTATAATTTGCAATAACGTTAAATATTATGTTTGGGAAAATTCCGTGATATGATTTATAAGTAAAATGCATTTCGTCATACTGAAAAAAACTTATTCACAAATTTATATATTTGGAAAAAATAATTATTTAAAATTACATCGTATTTTATAATGCACGGTGTCCCATTGGGGGTATTGGGTAGTATTGGGTAAATCCTGCCGCCGCCATTGGGGCCATCGCGGCATATTTATTAAATTAAGTAAAGTCGAAACAACGAAACTACGATGGTGAAAAGTCGAAACTACGATGGTGAAAAGTCGAAATATATTTTTTTCCAAAGTCTCCACTTGGTAATCAGTTATTTTCCAACACTCGACTCGCCAAGTAAAGCATTTTTTAAAACGCACATAAAATCCAGTTAAAAAGGAAGCGTTTCCGAATGCTTCTCTTTTCATTAAATGTTCAAATCATCGTTATATTGGTTAAATATGGACATGACGTATACTAGGTCAGGTGCACTGTTCTGGTGCACCAAAACAACTTGTTTATATTTTCATCCGGGTCACCTGAGGTAAGGTATTTAAGATATGCGATAAAATGTTTATGTGCAAAGTCAGTAACAAGGACAATGAATAGTAAGACATGTATGAGTCATACTTTATATATCTGAGGTGCGCTCTGTTGATCAACAAATTATACAACCGATCAGATTTACACAGGTAAATTCGCGTTAGATATTGCGATAGTTCTGACTAATCGCAGCACTGAACGCTACCACGATGTTACCACGAACTAACCAATCAAACAGAACTCTCCCACGAATTGGATGACGTCATAACAATACAACGTTAACAAATATGCACATTTTCTGATGGTGTATTACACCGTTTTTTAGTTGAATTAAGCCATATTGTTCCAAGATATTTTTAACACATTATATACTTAGGTAAGTTCAACTGATTTACGTTCGATTTGAGTGATTGATTATCATTCATAAATAAGATAAATAACACGGATAACGTTGCGACATTGGGCGACATGGCAGAACTACGAATCGATCAAATGTGTTTTATCTGTTTATACCGTTTCAAATTCATAATGTTACTAGATCTAACGGTAATTATCTTATATTGTTTTTTTATAACACCTTCGATATTTTTAGAAATGCATAAAATGTAATTCGTAATGAAATCGACATAGACCTATTTAAAACGAATGTCATTTTTGTTATGTTTATTTCTGGCCATTTTTCACCTGTACATGGTTAAAAAATGGTGGATGCAGTGAGAAGACATTATTGCCTGAAATTGGCAATTTAAACTGACAGAAAATTTTTAATTGCATTGTAAACAGCAATTTTTTTTTGCAATATCTGTAAACAAATATCCCACCCACTCTATCTGTAAGTGTTGCATGTAAGTTATTACCCGGATGGGGTTTATCAGTTTGTGAAGATAGTCTTGAATTAAAATCTCAGACCAGCCACACTGCAATATTTGGACATGAATCTCCTACCTTGGACTGATGTGAAGAAGAAGAAGTAAGTGACTGGCAGAGATATGGTGTTTCTAATACTGATTAGCTGCAAGTAAATTTTGTGCATGAGATATTGTATGCAAGACGGCAAGTTATGCTCTTGAGATAGTATATGTTGTATAAGAAAGTAAGTTATGTGCATGATTTAGTATTTGTGTGTGCGAGAGAGTAAGTTTTACACATGAGATAGTATATTTTGTATGAGAAAGCAAGTTATGTGCTTCAGATAGTACCAGAATATATTGTACAAGTAAGGTAGTTATGAGGATGACATGGTTTAATATGTTGTACAAGAAAGTAAGTTCAACACATGAGATTGTGTGCGAAAAAGAAAGTTATATGCTGTAGATAGTATACGAGAAAGTAAGTTTTACGCATGAGATAGTATATTGTGTGCAAGACGGCAAGTGACACGCTTGATAGTATATGTTGTATAAGAAAGTAAGTTATGTGCATGATTTAGTATTTGTGTGTGCGAGAGAGTAACTTTTACGAAAGATATAGAATATTGTGTATGAGAAAGCAAGTTATGTGCTTCAGATAGTACCAGTATATATTGTACAAGTAAGTAAGTTATGCGGATGACATGGTTTAATATGTTTTACAAGAAAGTAAGCTTAACACATGAGATTGTGTGCGAGAAAGAAAGTTATATGCTGTAGATAGTATACGAGAAAGTAAGTTTTACACATGATATAGTATGTTGTGTGCGAGAAAGTAAGATTTGCACATGAGATAATATGTATATGATGTATGAGATAGTAAGTGATGGTGGATCAGGTAGTATATGATGTATGAGATAGTAAGTGATGTTGGATAAGGTAGTATATGGTGTATGAGATAGTAAGTGATGGAGGATAAGGTAGTATATGATGTATGAGATAGTAAGTGATGTTGGATAAGGTAGTATATGATGTATGAGATAGTAAGTGATGGTGGATCAGGTAGTATATGATGTATGAGATAGTAAGTGATGTTGGATAAGGTAGTATATGGTGTATGAGATAGTAAGTGATGGAGGATAAGGTAGTATATGATGTATGAGATAGTAAGTGATGTTGGATAAGGTAGTATATGATGTATGAGATAGTAAGTGATGGTGGATCAGGTAGTATATGATGTATGAGATAGTAAGTGATGTTGGATAAGGTAGTATATGATGTATGAGATAGTAAGTGATGAAGGATAAGGTAGTATATGATGTATGAGATAGTAAGTGATGGTGGATAAGGTAGTATATGGTGTATGAGATAGTAAGTGATGGAGGATAAGGTAGTATATGGTGTATGAGATAGTAAGTGATGGAGGATAAGGTAGTATATGATGTATGAGATAGTAAGTGATGTTGGATAAGGTAGTATATGGTGTATGAGATAGTAAGTGATGGTGGATAAGGTAGTATATGATGTATGAGATAGTAAGTGATGGAGGATAAGGTAGTATATGATGTATGAGATAGTAAGTGATGTTGGATAAGGTAGTATATGGTGTATGAGATAGTAAGCGATGGTGGATAAGGTAGTATATGATGTGTGAGATAGTAAGTGATGGTGGATAAGGTAGTATATGGTGTATAACATAGTAAGTGATGGGGGATAAGGTAGTATATGGTGTATGAGAGAGTAAGTGATGGTGGATAAGGTAGTATATGGTGTATGAGATAGTAAGTGATGGAGGATAAGGTAGTATATGGTGTATGAGATAGTAAGTGATGGAGAATAAGGTAGTATATGATGTATGAGATAGTAAGTGATGTTGGATAAGGTAGTATATGGTGTATGAGATAGTAAGTGATGGAGGATAAGGTAGTATATGATGTATGAGATAGTAAGTGATGTTGGATAAGGTAGTAAGTATATGGTGTATGAGATAGTGATGGAGGATAAGGTAGTATATGGTGTATGAGATAGTTAATGATGGAGGATAAGGTAGTATATGGTGTATGAGATAGTTAATGATGGAGGATAAGGTAGTATATTATGTATGAGATAGTAAGTGATGTTGGATACGGTAGTATATGGTGTATGAGATAGTAAGTGATGGAGGATAAGGTAGTATATGGTGTATGAGATAGTTAATGATGGAGGATAAGGTAGTATATGGTGTATGAGATAGTTAATGATGGAGGATAAGGTAGTATATGGTGTATGAGATAGTTAATGATGGAGGATAAGGTGTATGAGATAGCAAGTGATGGTGGATAAGGTAGTATATGGTGTATGAGATAGTTAATGATGGAGGATAAGGTAGTATATGGTGTATGAGATAGTTAATGATGGAGGATAAGGTAGTATATGGTGTATGAGATAGTTAATGATGGAGGATAAGGTAGTATATGGTGTATGAGATAGTTAATGATGGAGGATAAGGTAGTATATGGTGTATGAGATAGCAAGTGATGGTGGATAAGGTAGTATATGGTGTATGAGATAGTTAATGATGGAGGATAAGATAGTATATGGTGTATGAGATAGTTAATGATGGAGGATAAGGTAGTATATGGTGTATGAGGTAGTTAATGATGGAGGATAAGGTAGTATATGGTGTATGAGATAGTTAATGATGGAGGATAAGGTAGTATATGGTGTATGAGATAGCAAGTGATGGTGGATAAGGTAGTATATGGTGTATGAGATAGCAAGTGATGGAGGATAAGGTAGGTTATGGTGTATGAGATAGTTAATGATGGAGGATAAGGTAGTATATGGTGTATGAGATAGTTAATGATGGAGGATAAGATAGTATATGGTGTATGAGATAGTAAGTGATGGAGGATAAGGTAGTATATGATGTGTGAGATAGTAAGTGATGGTGGATAAGGTAGTATATGGTGTATGAGATAGTAAGTGATGGAGGATAAGGTAGTATATGATGTGTGAGATAGTAAGTAATGGTGGATAAGGTAGTATATGGTGTATAACATAGTAGTGATGGAGGAAAAGATAGTATATGGTGTATGAAATAGTAAGTGATGGTGGATAAGGTAGTATATGGTGTATGAGATAATAAGTGATGGTGGGTAAGGTAGTATATGGTGTATAACATAGTAAGTGATGGAGGATAAGGTAGTATATGGTGTATGAGATAGTAAGTGATGGTGGATAAGGTAGTATATGATGTTTAAGATAGTAAGTGATGGAGGATAAGGTAGCATATGATGTTTGAGATAGTAAGTGATGGTGGATAAGGTAGCATATGATGTTTGAGATAGCAAGTGATGGAGGATAAGGTAGCATATGATGTTTGAGATAGTAAGTGATGGAAGATAAGGTAGCATATGATGTTTGAGATAGTAAGTGATGGTGGATAAGTTAGCATATGATGTTTGAGATAGCAAGTGATGGAGGATAAGGTAGCATATGATGTTTGAGATAGCAAGTGATGGAGGATAAGGTAGCATATGATGTTTGAGATAGTAAGTGATGGAGGATAAGGTAGCATATGATGTTTGAGATAGTAAGTGATGGTGGATAAGGTAGTATATGGTGTATGAGATAGTAAGTGATGGTGCATAAGGTAGTATATGGTGTATAACATAGTAGTGATGGAGGATAAGATAGTATATGATATATGAGATAGTAAGTGATGGTGCATAAGGTAGTATATGGTGTATAAGATAGTAAGTGATGGAGGATAAGGTAGTATATGATATATGAGATAGTAAGTGATGGAGGATAAGGTAGTATATGGTGTATGATATAGTAAGTGATGGATAAGGTAGTATATGGTGTATAACATAGTAAGTGATGGTGGATAAGGTAGTATATGGTGTATGATATAGTAAGTGATGGATAAGGTAGTATATGGTGTATAACATAGTAAGTGATGGAGGATAATGTAGTATATGGAATTGGTGTATGAGATAGTAACTGATAGTGGATAAGGTAGTATATATGGTGTATAACATAGTAAGTGATGGTGGATAAGGTAGTATATGGTGTATGAGATAGAAAGTGATGGAGGATAATGAAGTATATGGTGTATGAGATAGTAAGTGATGGAGGATAATGTAGTATATGGTGTATGAGATAGTAAGTGATGGAGGATAATGTAGTACATATATGGTGTATGAGATAGTAAGTGATGTTGGATAAGGTAGCATATGGTGTATAACATAGTAAGTGATGGTGGATAAGGTAGTATATGGTGTATGAGATAGTAAGTGATGGAGGATAAGGTAGTATATGGTGTATTAGATAGTAAGTGTTGATAGATAAGATAGTATATGGTGTATGAGATAGTAGTGATGGAGGATAAGGTAGTATATGATGTATGAGATAGTAGTGATGGAGGATAAGATAGTATATGGTGTATGAGAAAGTAAGTGATGTTGGATAAGATAGTATATGATGTATGAGATAGTAGGTGATGGTGGATAAGGTAGTATATGGTGTATGAGATAATAAATGATGTTGGATAAGATAGTATATGGTGTATGAGATAATAAATGATGGTGGATAAAATGTATATGGTGTATGAGATAGTAAGTGATGGTAGAGAAGGTAGTATATGGTGTATGAGATAGTAAGTGATGGAGGATAAGGTAGTATATGGTGTATTAGATAGTAAGTGTTGATAGATAAGATAGTATATGGTGTATGAGATAGTAGTGATGGAGGATAAGGTAGTATATGATGTATGAGATAGTAGTGATGGAGGATAAGATAGTATATGGTGTATGAGAAAGTAAGTGATGTTGGATAAGATAGTATATGATGTATGAGATAGTAGGTGATGGTGGATAAGGTAGTATATGGTGTATGAGATAATAAATGATGTTGGATAAGATAGTATATGGTGTATGAGATAATAAATGATGGTGGATAAAATGTATATGGTGTATGAGATAGTAAGTGATGGTAGAGAAGGTAGTATATGGTGTATGAGATAGTAAGTGATGGATAAGGTAGTATATGGTGTATGAGATAGTAAGTGATGGAGGATAATGTAGTATATGATGTATGAGATAGTAAGTGATGGAGGATAAGGTAGTATATGGTGTATGAGATGGTAAGTGATGGAGGATAAGGTAGTATATGGTGTATAACATAGTAATTGATGGAGGATAAGGTAGTATATTGTCATTGGTGTATGAGCTAATAAGTGATGGGGGTAAGGTAGTATATGGTGTATGAGATAATAAGTGATGGAGGATAATGTAGTATTTGGTGTATGAGATAGTAAGTAATGGAGGATAAGGTAGTATATGGTGTATAACATAGTAATTGATGGAGGATAAGGAAGTATATGGTGTATAACATAGTAAGTGATTGGGAATAAGGTACGACAAGATGTATCCTGTATAAGAGAATACCTCCTTGAGATAAGTTAGTGTATGTTTTTTCTGTTTTTGAGAAAAACCAAATTCCATACCTACCTATCCATATTTAAAAACTAGAATCGAAAGACAGTAAACAAATTATTTTAATGCTTGCCTGCTAGATGCTGTTAGTATTTAAGTCCATTTTCTAAGTACAGATAATAAGACTTCTGTGGTGTAACTGGCAAACACATCCACTGTTTCAGTGGGAGACCCAGGTTCAAATCCTGGCATTAGCTGGATTTGGAAAAGAAATGGCTTGGATATTGCAGTGGGAAAAGCATAGTCAAAAATATTATTGAAATTTTTGACATTATTTACTTCCTTTCTTTTTCATACTTTAATTGTTCAATTATTCATTGTCTGTTTAAAATATTAGGATTTAAACTTTGTTAACATTCATTTTACATCAGTTATGTACATGTGGAATACTAAAGTCACTTTTGATGGTGTGGATGGAGACAATATGCTTAATTTGGGAAACATTTTGGCGTCAAGACAAGTCTCAATTTATATTAACAGGCAATCTCAATTTGCTTAAACGCTTGAACTAATTTGTATATATACTTTTTTTCTGTTTGTTTTATGACTTTAATTTATTTAAGTAATAGAAATTTATTCAATGGAAACATTATATCTTAAGGCATTTTTTATAAAAGCTTTATTGGTATCAATTGTTCTTTTAGTTATTATTTAATGACTTGCATGCAATCAGGATAGTATTAATGCATAAAATACTTTATTTAAACAAAGAATAATAAGTGTATGAAAGGTTTTAAATGCTTTCATTGTGTTGGATTCTATTCTGTCGCATGACATTAATTGACCGTGGAATTCTACTCCCATAAGAGTCAACCTCTTAGCTCAGTCAGTTACGCGTCTGAATATCAATCCAGGGGTAGTGAGTTCAAATCCCCCGCCCGGCAACAGTCTCCGTGATGATTGATAAACGACATTGTGTCTCATTATCATTCGTCTCTCAACACTGATTCAAGTGGGAAAGTTATCAGTTACTTGCGGAGATGGGGTGTGTTCGAGTACTGGTTAATTTGAGGAAACAGTGGTTAGGTTAACTGATCGTCTGTTAGCCTTCGATGGCATAAAAATGACGCTAAATATTCAATCAATCAATCAATATATATGAATACTACAAATATTAGCCACTTCACACACTTTACCCCCATAGATATGACAATTACAGTAACAGGCAAATTATAAAACACATTACATATCTGGCTGGATTGATCAATAGGCAGGTGATAAAGATGGAGACATGGCGCTACATATGGCATGCCGTGAAGGATTTACGAAGAACCTGTGATTCATACATGTATATAAACTACTTAAAAAAATACAAAAGAAATTACCAGAAAATCACACAAAGTTTTTCCTTCTCAAACTATGAAATAAGTTGACATTTTAATCAACAAGTGAGTCGACCTTAATGTAAAGGAAGGAAAAACTGGTAGGACTATTCTACACAATGCCTGTGTAGATAAATACATATGTTGATACACGTTGATTACGGCACCCTCATAGTGCATATCAAAGCATGTTGTCGAACGATTTGATATTTTTTATATTTGATCATCCTCTACCCCTATTACGGCGATTAAATGAGACCAAGCACCCTCGTTGGAACATAAATGTCTGTTTTTATGATGATTACACGCCGTTTGATTTGCACATAAACGAGGTTGTAATGAAATAATCATGAAGCTTGCTGTTACGGTGATGAAGAAGATTCAGATTAGTGATATCATCCGCCTGATATGTATTATTCTTATAAAACACTGCGAAGGGTAAATGTATTTCATATTTCTCAATCCTAAAATGATACAACAGTATTAATATGAGCGTGTTAGATTTAGTTCATCAAACACGATACATATTAAAAAATAAATTCGAATAAGGTATTGGTTTATTTTACTAAATAAACTCTACTTTAGAATTAGGTATTGGTTTAGTATACTAAATAGACCCCAGTTTAGAAATAGGTATTGGTTTAGTATACTATATAAACCCTAGTTTAGAAATAGGTATTGGTTTAGTATACTAAATTAGTATACTAAATAAACCATAATTTAGAAAAAGGTATTGGTTTAGTATACTAAGTAAACCCTTGTTTAGAATTATGTATTGGATTAGTATATTAAATAAACCTAGTTTAGAATTAGGTATTGGTTTAGTAAACTAAATAAACTCTAGGTTGGAATAGGGCATTAAATTAGCACACCAAAGACGACCTATACACAATCAAAAGAACAATGTTAAATTAGGTATATGCTTAGTACATCAAGGTTAAGCAATGGTTTTTACAACAATATAGTATAATAGTGTTGTTTGCATTTTCGTTTCAGCAGAGTGTAATAGTGTATTTAACATATAAAAGACGATGCATTATTTTTTATATTTTATTCGCAAACTTAAAAACATACAAAAGCAAGTACAAGTTATAACAATAATGATATTATTCCTATCACTAACAAGTAATGATTATATACAACCATATATATATCCTCATATATAAGGGAATGATAGTTACTTATTTTGCCATGAACTCATATAATAATCCCATATACGCGGGCTTTGAACACATATAGCAATAACACTTTCCAAAATTATCAACGTTAAGATTGTTTAGGCATGTAATAGTACATGTAATTTGTATTACGATATGAGAACAGTATATGCAATGGTATTTCCTTCATAATGTTTTCATGCATTGCTTTCTTAATTACAGCCTCTATGTTAATGTATTGACGTAAATATTATTTGAAAATAAATTTAATATCATAATACATGTAGCAATATCTACTGCAATTTAACTTTAAACATAATTATTATTTAAAGTTTAATAACGCAAATCTAATAAACAGATATATGCAACAAACTAGTTTTGCTAAGCTTTCGTTAAGTTTTATAAAATAAAATACTTAAGTTCAATTTTGACAATCTATTTGCTTGTTCCAAAAGGGTGTTCTTTAATTAGATTGAATACATTGTTAGTTCAATCTTATTTACTTTACTCTAAAACAAGTTATTAAAGCCACACATAGCCCTGGGAGAAGGATCAAACCCAAGACCTTCTGATATGGGTTCGATGCTCTACCACTGGATCATGCACTTCAACCGTGCTTGATTTAGTTAATACTAATTTATCTTAGCTCGATTGCGATGAAAACCCAGTACTCATATAAACTGCTCTCGAGTCCACTTCCTGGGTAGAACCAGTACTAAGTGTTGTTTTTGTAAGAGGCATTGGGTCGATTGGGAGATCGAACCCGCAACCTCTGGCGTGAGCAGCCAACACTCTATCCATTACACTACCGCCCCCGCTTGATTAAACAGTTTGACCTTTGAGAAAGGGTTACCGATATAAGTCAAAGAACAAAACAAAACAATATAATAACAAAAAATACAATGGAAAACAAGTTGTATTTCTTGCAAAAAATTACAGTTCAATGAGCCTCAAATCCCAATAGTACAAGTTTCATCAGAAATTATATTACTTGATTTTATCCTGCTAAATGGGTGGTACCTTTATTCCAGAATATAAAGCCGGCTGACTTTACTTAACAATTACCATGTTGCTATTCCCCTTCATATTCAGTGTTATAAACAAAACAACATAGTGTCAGGTTAGTACCACTGAATGTTTTACTAATGGGGATATTTATGAGAAGCTTTGTCATTTGAACATAAACCAGAAAGTTGATAAATAGCTTCTTTCAAAAGACTGGAAAATGAAAATAATCATCGTCTGCGACCGTTGATATTTGTTTACAGAAAGAAAATCGCACAGAATGAATGGAAAACAGGGGTGAAAATGAATCATGAGAGTTGAAATGATGCTTCAATATTTAAAAATTGATACTTTTCTGTTAACAAATGCACATTCTTTTGAATTTCCTTTCTGTCAATTTGATAAATGAAAAATGAAGGCAGTGCATTGAGTACAATATTCAGAAAAACAGTCCTACATATTGAGCAAGTTTATTATCTGAAAAACTTAAAAAATGAAACAGAAAAAAAACATATAAAAAATGGGGAAAATTGTAATTATATATATATACAAAAGAAATGACTAGGTTGATGGAATTCAATCAGATCTCCGTTCACAGTAACACTATCATATATGTATGTAATATGTTAAATATATGTTCCCGACTAGCGGGTAGAATAAAGAACAAATATATCACGAAAAAAGCGTAAAAAACATGCACTGTACGTATACATTAGGACTATGAAAACTCACACGTTTCTAACAAAGTAATACACCATCTATCTTACAGATTATGAAAACAAAATGATAACATTATAAAATATATTATATTAATTGCATTGTATGGCTTTTAATGTAGCTATAATCAGAGTGTTTCAGTCATATCACCACGATGTCTGCTTGTATTTCATCTCTACTACATTGGGCAACATATATTTAATTTCTCATAAAGTCAAATTTAATAAACAATAGAATGACCAGTCTTATAAAATATAACAATTCTATGTTATTGACATCCAACCAAGACACATATACTTTCACTAAGCTTTTTGGTAACACATCTTGACAGGTCTCGAACCCAAAACCTTGCAAGTGAGTAATTAAATTATCAACATTAAATGTATCTATAACAATATTACAATAAATGGCAATGCTTATCAAGTAATGCCCTTAAATAAAGCTGGTTCACCAATAAAGCTAAGTATATACTTAAAATACTTAAAAACCGTTATAAATGTTGGTCATGATTTTAGACGGACTAAAAAAAAGCTTCATTTGTTTTCATTTATATCAACTAAATAATATTTAAGTGACCAACTGAATTTAAGTTCAATTTTTAAGTATTTAAGTGAAACTTAAGAAGTTATTAGTGAAACATCAGCCAGAAGTGAAAATACTAGTTGAGCAATGGCTGTTTACCTGATGCTCTTATTTATTCCACAAACATCTTAACTTTGTCATATTTCAAATATCAACTTACATTCTCTCTTACACAATCTTGTCTTTATTTGGCAAACATTCAATTTTAAAAAGGTTCACTAGGACGTGTTTTTTTTTAATTTCCAGTTTTATTATATCTAAACACAACAAATAACTGCTCAAAACTGCCCATCACACTTTGTGAGTATATTGTGTACTGTATGTGTTATGGAAATCAATGCAGTTGAAGGATAAATAAAGTAACTTAATAGCGTTATTAACATTTCAGTAAACGTATTCAGACAAAATAGGCAGTATTAAGCTTTAATGAAGATGATATGAAATATACTATATGCATTTATACATGGTTTTAGAATAATTAAACATACCAAATCATGTGTGTAATATTTTCTACGGAAAAGAAAGCTAAGAATTACAATGTAATATCTTGAAATATCAACACATCCATGTAAGTTCGTGAATAAAGAACATTGGTTAGTTCATAACAATTTAAACTATGTTCATTTATATAGTTTTTGCTCAGGGTTCTATATGAGTTTTTATGAATGATATGCCTGATATTATTGTTTTTATGTTAACTCGGTACACTTAAACTTTGGATGACGGAAGATGCATGCTGGTATTATCAGCAGATTCCTGTACAGATGATGGATTAACAAGTATCTCTTTGGGGAGTGTACGATGCACATTTTTATCAAGCTTTTCTAACGCCTCTGTGAAATCTGCCATTTTTAAAGCTGAGTATAATTTATCAAACGTAGCTGCCTTTCCTTCCTGCATAATCCATTTAATGAGGACTTGCAGTATGTAGGCAGGATAATCGTGTTTCCCATTCAACCACATTTCTTTCTCTGGTTCTATTTTAGGTAGGCCAACTTTCAGATATCTAAAGAATTCATTTACTCTCTCGCCATACACGTTTTTTGATATAATGTCCAGGCATGTGTCGTCTTTTGTTACCTTTCTTGTATGATGTTCCTGTGACTCAGCATTTGTTTGCTCGACGTCCTGTGGTACACTGATCATTGTGGGGCTGATGCATTCTGCAAGATCAATAAAATGTACCACAGAACGGTTATAGTATCTAGGTTTAAATGAGTTAATATTAAACTTGGTATGGTTTGCAAATGCGTGTGCATAGAAAACAGTTTAAATGTGCAACTAACATTTGGTTTGAGTTGCCAGGTGTCAGCACTCTCTCAGAAGCATATTCTGCATAGTTGTTAGTTAATTGCTCATCTTAGAATATTCACTCATCTTAGAATATTCACAGTATAAGTTGAACGATATCTAAATAGAAGCAAAACTGAGTTAAACACTTCAATAGAAATGTCCTTCGAAACAAATCTTACTTTTCATTTTGTATTATATCTTGATTGGTATACATATTCATACTTTTATCCATATACCTGTTCACAAAGATTAATATAAAAAGAAAGAATAGCTTATATAATGTTGTTACTTTTAAAACGCAACACATTTTACAAACCAGACAATATTTTCCAGCAATTCTTTAGCTAGACGAGAGGTAAGGGAACTTGCAACACTCCTATATGGATCTGACGCAGTCTGTCAATCAAATAAGCCGATTATCCAATCAGCGATTGATAATGGTTGCTACGTCACTATTTTCCTATGGCATCAAATTAAGCGACCTGAAGCTTTTGAACATCAACTTAATCTATGACCTTTATAAAATCATAAATTAGTACAATTTTGAAACAACGTACGCAATAGCAAAACTACTCTTTATGCCCCCCTAAACTCCCATATACTACCAAGAAACATGCATGTCCATTCAGATTTTGTGTTGCTCCCCCCTCCCCCACCCTTTAAACTGAAATCTTGGATCCACCACTGGAACGAAACAACTTTTGTTGTGGTCGATACACTGCACATACATGTAAGATCGCTGTTGTATACAAATTGCGCATTATGCTTTTTCCTACTTTTAAATGCAAGCATGTGTCATTGTTGTTACTATAAGAAGTACCTGGCTGTTGTTGGTAATCTGTCAGACTCAGTTGTAACTCCCCAGGATGCTGGCTTGGTAAATGTCCTTCTGCACCAGCCTCTTGATCATTATCCTGTCCCAAGTTGCTGCCATCACTCTCCAGAATAACCGGATTGGGTGCACCACCTAATAATAACATATGACATCAATACAAACAAAAGTACTAATGTGTGGACCCTAGTTTCACTTAACATCTCAACTTGAGATTTTCCTCAACTGTGATTTTTATAATTTGTTTTATAATAAACATTTTGCACGATTTCAATTTCTATTGAGTTAAAGTGTGTTCTGACTTTCATTATGTGTGATCATTTCGAGTAATGATTATGAGAAATTGAAAATTTTGATTTGAGGAGAATCTCAGCTTGAGACGTTAAGTGAAAAAGGCCCCGGTGCTATTCATAAGCCTTTTAACCCTTTACATCATATAAATGCATTTGGACACTTCTAATATAGGCGCATTTGGACACCTCTATTATAGACGCCTTTAGACACCTCTAATATAGACGTGTTTGAACACCTCTAATATAGACGCCTTTAGACACCTCTAATATAGACACGTTTGGACACCTCTAATATAGACGCATTTAGACACCTCTAATATAGACGTGTTTGGACATCTAATATAGAAAGCTTTTGAATTATTGGGTCAATTATTCTTATATTAACCGACAGAGTGGAAAACAGTGCAGGAAGTGTTCAGATTGCTTGTTACGTCAAAGGCCTTCTGTGATTGGTGTGGGAAAACACGTATCTATGGAGTAAAGGGTTAATTTAGTTGGTAGTATTGTAACGTTTGGTTGATTTTATACAACATTCCATTTAAAATTGGTATAATGTGTAAAACTAATGCCCGAAATATATTTGAATTATTTGATTTATTGCTGCTTACATATACTGTATAAAATACATTAAAAATTTAATTCAAGGAATAAAAGGTACTCTCTGTTGTATTGATCATTTTGGCGTTGATCAAGACTGCAATGCTTGATCATGATGGCTATGCATTTGACACAAAGCCTGGCTAAATATGATAATTAATATTTGGTATAACACTATGTTTTTTTTGTTACGAACTTGACTGCTTTGTACTTTTTGATTTAACCTTGTGTATCAAAACTGTCACTTAATTAAGGATGTATTACAGTTTTGAGGCTTTATAATGCACCCATGTATCATGGTTGTTACTGTAAGAAGTTACCTGGGTAATATCCACCTGCATCAATCTCTAGGTCATTATCCCGTCCCAGGTTGCTGCCAACACGTTCCAGAAGTCCCAGCTTCGATACATCAACTTCAGCTAATGTAATATAAGTTAAAAAGAATGATATCAAAAAAGATACATGATCATTGATCTTTTCTATTAAATATAATCATGAACTGTTTTACAAAGAAGTTCACATCCAAGTATATACTTTGATATTACATGCCTTAGCGTATTGGTGTCTGAATAGAATAATACATGTCTTACCATATAAACGGATATTTGGTGAAAATCTAGTTTTCAAAGTCAGTATTTACAATGTAATATAAAAACGTGCTTTGATTTTTTGAAAGCTAATATTGTTAGATATTTTATACAGATTAAATAAATGTGACCTTCTTAGCACACAAGAGTCAGAATGAAAGCAATTAAGATATTGGGGCCGATTTCACGTAACACTTCAAGTTGAGATTTTCCTTAACTTAGATATCTCAACTTAACTAAATGATTACTTGGACTCATTACACATTAAATGACTTCACCAAGTATGAACAAGTCGTAACTGATTGGTAAACGATAATATGCAACATTATCAATGTAAACGAAATCATTGCATTTTGATAAGTTGGAGAGGTGTTTAGTGAAACCGGGACCAGCTATATAATATGATAAGTACAGACTAAAGTACCTGAATGTTCCAAGTACTTTGACAAATTCTCTGGTAACTCCCCACGCTGCTTGGTTTCTTTATCTCCACCTGCATTCATTTCCAGGTCATTGTCTTGTCCCAAACTACTTCCATTACTATACAGAAGACCTACCTTAGATGCACTGACACCAACTGTTTCATGTAAATAAAGAAACAAAACATGCGGTAAGGATTAGTATATATTCATATACGTATATATATACTTTTTTATAGAAAAGATTGGCCGCAACTAATGTGACAGAACTTACATGTGGTCCAAACCATCTCGCATCATTTGATTTTGTTTAACTAAACCAAACCATACAATCATTTAAAAAAAGTCGACTCTTTTTGTTTAATTTCTGATATTTTTTCATAGCCATTCAAATAATTAATTTGTAAATAAACTCCGATTTTCAATGCCTTCGATTATTTGACTATTTAGTCTTCATAGGTAAAATCATGTGTATAATGACTTAATACCCTTTGTTCCCAAAACTAATTTCGAAAGTGCTTACCCAAGTCACGTGGCCTGTACCTCTGATCTACTTTCCTAGTCGTTGTGGGCTGTTGGTTGTCATTTGTGTTCCGATTCCGGTTCTTACACCTCCATATTATAACTCCAATTACAGCTCCAAGTAAGCATATAACACCAATGGTGGAGCCTGCTGTTATAATAGAATTGTATCATTAAAGGACAGCCAAAATCATAGCAAACTGTTTATTTTCCTTGAAAGAATGAGTTTTAAAGCTATTTTGAACACATCACAGGTTATAAATGGCATCTGGTATTACTGGTGGAGGAGAAGATCTCAGAATGAATCTGAGTAGAACCACCATATTTCCGCAAGTATTTTACATACGTTCTCACAGAAATAGTTTTGGACTGAAATGAGCTCGAACCCTCGACCTAGGCATCGAGAGGAGGTAAGTTATTTCGAGACAGCATTTTTGCTTCAAAGAAATATTCGCATAAACATCTTAATGTTAGTAATTATAATTATAATTACCGATTTTAAGTTTTTTGTAGTTCAAACACATGTTGCAATTACCTGCAATGTTCTGTTCATTTGTTGGCTTGGTTTGTTCATTTCCGTCAAGCGACGAAAATAGGTCTACTTCAGCTTGTGTACGGATCATATCCACCACAGGAGGAGAAGCAGTACTGGTTGTAGGTATACTCATTGGCTTCGTAATTGGTGTCGCCACAGTGGTTGTTGTAGAACAAAATGTATTTCTGTCCCGAGACCGTGCTGTATACCTGAACAAGTAATTTAAGAATGCAATGACAAAGGATATAACATATATTTGGTTTAGCATATTGCAACAATAACAAGTAATGTATAACCATACATCTGTCTGTCAGTCCATGAGGACCAACATATGGTGTTTAGGGGCTAGAGATTTGGGTTAGGAATAGAATGAAACCTCCCAAAACAATTGATTTAGAGGCTATTAAAAGAGTATCAAAAGAGTGAAAATTACTGCTTAAAAATCCTTAAAACCTAAAACGTTTGGACGTAGTGACCGTCTGTCCGTGCAAGCGTCCATTCATGCATCCACCTACTCGCCAACCCAACACACCCATTTACTAATTCACCTACTCATTATTAGCAAGACTGTATATAACTGCATCTGTTCATCAATTCGACCAATAGGTTAAGGAGTGTTATTTTCTTTTAAAAAAAAATATTAAAAACCAAATGTTCAATTACCCAAGCATGCAATCTCCACAATGTCCGCTTCGCGTTCCTCCGCAATTCTCATCCTGATATCGCTTTAATATAGAACAATCCAGGCCACATTTGGAACAAGATGTCATTTTACTTCCCGCTATCCTGTAGTATCCCTTCTTACATTTGACACACGGGTAACACTGCATGTATCCATATTGCTCTGTTATGGTCAGATTAACCTGCAATGGGAAACTGTTTTAAACACAACATGTTTTTGTAGGAACAAATTAAAGAGTCTATCCCAGAACCTGATATCTCTCTGAAAAAGCAGGGAATTGTTTGCCTGGTCCACAACTCATAGCAATTGAGCACTTACTGAAATATGATGTCATTCAAACTACAGACCAATCAACGTGCTCAAATGTTGCTTTCCCACTATTGCTATTTAACGGACCATATTTGCTAACGTTAGCTAACATATTTTCCTGGACACTGGCCCAACCTCACATCAGCACGCAGTACGTGTTAATTTTAGGGAACCAGGTATTAAACGTATTTGTTATTTAACGGTGCTGAACGCAGCCCTGATGTATTTATTCTATCAAAAACAAAAGAGTAAAACGCTGACCAAAGCATATGCGGAACACTCTGTCTTATTCGCTAAAACAGGATCTTAACACTACATATTATCACACGGGTGATCTAGCGGAGCAACATAAGATTCGGGGGCCCGTTTTACTAACCTTCGTAAGTCTTAAGATTTTCGTACGAACAAAATTTGACACTTAAGAACGTGTCATTGGCGCCGTATTTATGCAATCCTTTATAAAGAATATCATTTACAAGGCTTACGAAACATCGCAAACTGATGAATGCGAAACACTTAATGAATTTCCTGAGTTTTTAAAGACATTTGTACCGTGTAAACAATTGTGTAACGGTCTCCTGGATCGAAGTGTGTTATTAGTCATGGCAAGACAGGTTATCTGCATATGCATAGCATTGGTTCTACCAAGACAAAAAAATGTTTCAAAATTGATATAAAACTCTCTATGCTTATCAATACATATGACTTACCGAAGTATCAATTTCTTTTCCAGCTCTACAATTTCGACAGCGTTTGCATCTCCCAGCCGTTTCCCCTTTTTGTACATATTTTTGGCCAAGTTTACATTTTCTGAAACCATCGACAAGTCCAAGTGTCACTGCTAACACGAGTAAGAGAAAGATGATGCCTTTGTTCATTTAGTTTGCCGACCTGAAACGTTAGGATAACGATAGTTGGTATCTTAGTGAACATATAACAAAGGGGAGGACCTACATCACCCGCACATGCTAAATCCAGTGACGGAATGTTTAAAAAGCTGGTTAAATTATCTTTCGTTTCGATTTGGGTACATGTACACATTTTAAATCCCCACCGACCATCTGGGTAGCAGAGTAATACATTTAACCAATATTATAGATCAGTGCAGCCTACACAATTCTATATTATTTATTTCCAAAGAATGTTTACAAATTCTTTGAAATTAGTTGAATTTTCCACAAATTATGAAAATACGTACACTTGCCAATACATGTTATAATTATTGTGAAATACTTAAACTGTTGACGACTACGTCATGATCACACGTGATGCATGTGACCGTGACAGTGCATATATCTGCTGCACTCGCATGTGAGTAAATCGGATTAACTGATAAAAGGAAGTAAATACAGACCCTCTGTCGATACACAAAGCCTTGCTTTAAAAAGTGTTTTAAACATATAACGTACAACTCCAAATATCAAGTCAATTGGTTTAATGATTTTTTGTTCAACATATATGGTATTTAATGACAGCATTTATTCATTCCAATTAAGCATATCGGAGATATTGGTGAATAAATAACAGAAGAAATAATAATGCATTTAACGTTATTGACAATGCATTATATACATATCTACAGTTAAACCTGTCTTAAGCGACAAGTCAAGTGAAAGAGCAAAAATGGTATTTTAAGATGTGTTACTTTGCTCTGAATGCATATAAATTGGAAAACAGCAAATATAGCTGCTTAGGACAAGTGGCTCCTTAAAAAAGGTGGCCACATAAACAGGTTTAACTGCAATTGTGAAAGAAGACAAAAACTGAATATAACCAGTTACTGGTTAATACGTTCACATTATGATTTAGGTGAACCGAACTGAGCCTGAACCCTGAACCTCAGTAGAGGTTAGATGACCCGTGACAGCAACTTTTAACTACTGGGCCACTCGGAAATCAGAACCTCAATATAATGCATTTAATATAATATGAAAATATGTTGAGCGGATTTGGCATAATTGTCTAAACTATCTACTTATATATAAAAGTAGCTGAGCTCAATATATACTATTTAATTGCCTTAAGCTGATTAAACATGATCTATTTTTATGAATTTTACTACGGATT
Source organism: Panopea generosa (assembly GCA_029582155.1). NCBI lineage: Eukaryota > Metazoa > Mollusca > Bivalvia > Adapedonta > Hiatellidae > Panopea > Panopea generosa. The sequence goes on from CM055896.1 coordinate 33,368,621, forward strand.
CTCCGAAGGGAAGAAAATATAACTTCAATGCCTATACTGAACCCTCTTTTTTTTTTAATTTTCGGCTGACGCCTTCATCAGGACAAAATGGAATGACCTTACAAGATGGATGTGACCGAGTTTTTAAAACGTCATTGCTATATCTAATGAAGTTGTAAACCGAAAATTAAAGAAAAGTTTAATATAGACATTAACATTCGTCTTTAGTCTGCTTACAGTAGAGTTTATTATTATTATCCAGTGCTTGGCATTATTTGTGTGTCTATCTACCTTTCATGATCTATTCAAAGACACCACAATACCAGTGCTCCAAGAATAGGATAGCCCGATGCCCGGGGCTTGTCAAATCTGGATCCGGGCATGTGCCTTTTTCAAAGCTACTTGCCCGTCGGGCTTGTCTTAAAAAATCGGACAAGCTAGTTTTCACAATACACAGGTCTGCAAATATCTCTATTCGAAACGACACAGGTCAAACTGTTGTTCAAAGACCGTAACTAATCAGTATAAACAATTGACCCCTGCGGTGTTTATCATACCACATACCCGATAATGCGACTTCGGTAAACCTCTCATGCATATTCATTTATCTATTTTAATTCCTCTAATGTGATTGGTTGATAGCTTTGAATATAAAGTAATCTATTTTTAATAACCACTCTGATTGGTCGGATATCTACGCCCAAGGTAAACATGTTTCTTACCACCTACCCGAGCAAAGACTAAAAAAAAAAAGACGTAATTCGCGGGTGTTTCTCAAATTCTCCATTATGAAGAGTATAAAATTACCTCCCTTTGCCATAATGGTAACGATTTCTAAAATCTAGTAATGTTTTTGCAGATAATTTGCGATCGATCGCGTTATGTAAAATGTCAGCGTTTGGTTCTGGTAATTTTATAAGTATTTCGTAGATTTACAATAATTGGAACTGTATGTATATAAATTTTCTTGATATTGATATTGAAATTGAGTTTACGGTAAAGAAAAATGTGGGTGGGGTATTATTATGGTAATAAACATTGCTTTTTGGTTGTGTAGTTTCAGCGTATATTTTTTTTGGCATGATTTAAATATAGTATTGAAAACAGCAATTAAGATGAATTATGTGTTTTTTTTTTAATATTTGAAATATAGTTGACTAGTTGCACTTTCTAGATATTTGAAGGCTATCATAAATTGCATTCATTTATCATATTGCCAAGTTCTCTTGGATAGATTGAATAGCTTTGTAGGCTTGGCATTGCCATTATTGTATGTTGTGACAGCAATAATTAGAAAACAAGAGAAAGATATTTAAAATAATGTTTTAAATATACTCCTGCTCCCACACTGCCACTGAATCAACAGAACAGAAATGATAGCCAATAAAGAAAAATTGATTGATTGATTGATTGATTGAATATTTAGCATCTTTTTTATGCTAATAAAGAACAAAGATTAAATACAACATACTGATAGAGACATAGTCAGTTCTCCCGAATTTCTCTCACTTCTCCCGGTCTTATTCAAACTCTAAAACTTGTGATTTAGACATGCATAATGTTATGGGGAGCTTACCCTACATAAAATGAATACATTTAAGTCTATGTTTACATATTTCATATTATACCGCAAGGTGTATTGGTAATAAAAATCTGGGCATGTGAACCGTTGATCAGGGCAAGTTATTTTTGTCAGTCAGGGCAAGTAGATTTTTTTCAATCTACTTGCCCTGGGCTAGTCCCAAATTTTTTTTTCTTGGAGCACTGAATACGATCACATCGATCGTATTTCGAGTGCATAACTGAAAACAGATAATGGACAAGTTTGCATGAACATCTCTACCACAGGAACTTTGTACAAGAATGTTGGGATAGACTATGAAGATGACTGCCAAAACGTTTGTCATACCAGTACTTTTGTGTGTTTTTTTTGTTTTGTTAATTATTGGATGCCTATGAATATTCAGTATATGCATTGATGGAACAACAATTACTGTTTATACCAGTAATAAGGATTTAACTATGTTCTTCTTTCAATTTACTTGTATTAAATATTGTTTTTGTCGTTTTGTATAACAAGAGAAATTCTATTCTTCTAGAATATAACGCAAAAGCAGAACACTAATTGGCCCACTTAACACAGTGGTACAAACAACTTTAAGTTAGTGTAACATCCGGAATGTTGACAGCAATATATGCATGCTGTAAACCGAAAATCGGAAACCGTATCATTAACAAGTACACTGAACACAACTTGATGTAACATGGATAAAGTAAACACGTAAAACATAATTATAATCATCATCATAATTATTATGTTCGGAGTAACATCCGCCAGGTAATATTTATAAGCGATTCGTGCCAAACCGCAGCACTCCTTCATGTTCATGCACCTTGTCTGTTTCCATGGTCTTAATACCAGTGTTGTCTTCGATAAGATGGTGACGCAAATATGCTGTACACAAAGTACTAAAACTAACGACAAATGTTTCTATATTTGTGTGTATGGGTTTCAACAGTATGTCAGTTATTTAAAGGCGGTAAGTGCACAAAATCATCGATCCTGGGAATCGCTAGACGGTTACCCAATCCATGACATACCTTATATAGATATCTGCAAGTCATTGGCTAATCTTTATATATATATATATATCTAGGGATAACAATCAGTAAAGATCTAAAGTCATAACACATTACTAAGTAAACATAACTTCCAACGCAAATAAAAGGCCCAAACTAAAAAAAGTGAATGTAAAAGCAAACAAAAAATGGTTGAAGAAGCATATTTGTTCAAGCACAAGCTATTCCATTCAGCACCAATGTCATAAACCTTTTTGACGATAGTGATCAGTAGCTCGATCAGTTTGAAATGAGTATGGTTTCGAAACAGTAACACCGCATCAACGCGTCTCTGATAATATACACTACAAAACAATCAGCCTCATTCCAATCGATAACACAAACTTTATTCAAACCAAAAATGCAATCTGTTTTGTCCCACAGCACCGTACTTTATACCATATCAAACTTATAAATAATAACTATACGTTCAGTCCAGCTACCCTGAGCTGACTGCACAAGAATGCATTAAATATTTACCTGGATACTGTCAATCGTTCAATTTTGTCATTAAACTCAGTATGTCCAAGACAGCGGGTCTTGTAGTAAAACACATATTGATTGTTCGGGAAAAATTTGTTGACTTTGTTTTTTATTAGGTTATATTTTCGATTGTATGTGCATGCTATTGTGGCGGACGTGTCCTCTAAATGATAATTATGTGTCGCATGTTGGAGTTTCCCCAGACAGATCACATGCAATCAATAATGCCAACAATCGATAATTACAACTGCCCCACTGACACGTTTCTGTGTTTACGTTCCGTATCGTATTGTGGGCTGTATTGGAAAATTACAGAATGAATTGTTGTGAATGGATCTGGATACTTTTAGACTAACACGGCTTGCTGATGATGCAATATTGATAGACACTGATTCTCGTTGTTTTCATCATCGGTGTTGTGGATAGCTTGTACGCATGCGCAAAATCTGCCGTTAAGTCAATAATATATATATAAAGAGAGTGTCAAAAAACAAAACAAAACGTTTATGCCTTTTTTTTGAGGAAGTAGTTTTGTAACCGGCTTTTATGATTAAATCTTCCATTTGTTTAGTTTTGTTTTGAATGGAAAAATCCTTGTTTTATTAACGGTTTAACGCTTCCTTCCCAAATGGAATAATTCAAAGTATATTCCGAAATCAGATCGACTTACCAACATTATATTTTTTAACCTTTACACATGGTGGAGTGAACAAAGACGAAAACATCCCGGTATTGGATATTTGCCATAACAGAATTCCCTTTTCATTTTTGCTGCTCACATGAATACATTTTTGACGATGTGCCAATAACTTTACAAAATATTTATTCATGCTACTATTTTTCAGTAGAGACACCAGTACAGACACCAGGTATATATATATAATGACCTTACAAGATGGACGTGACTGAGTTTATATATATATATATATATAATAGCATAATCATTTAAGCAAATGATACAAACTATAGGTAGAGATGTCGATATGAAACAAATAGAAACACAATAGCAGATGGGTATCTCATGTTACATGTAATACACACGCGCACACACACGCACGTACCCGTACATCATGAACGTGTTTTCTTTTTTGTTTATGTATAAGAAAAACAAAGTTGAAAACGTTGTAAGTTCCAACATATCAATAATATAATTTCCAATCATGTGTTTGTTTTTTCATTATGAAACAAAACCATACAATTCAAAACGTATGCTGATATTATTTTTCGCATTTTTGCCACTTTTACAAATAGTGTTCTTACATGTACCTAAATTGATTTTATTCGGTATGTAGTGAATGTTGGCAATAAAGTCGAAAAATCAACACATTGCATATAAAAGGTCCTTCTTCTTTGTATCACATAGTTACTTAAATTACAATATGTGTTTGAAACCAGCGTAAAGTATTATATTTCGCACACGTTCTCAATCCAAAACACGGCAAGAATAATGTTTAAAAAGCTGGTTAAATTATCTTTCGTTTCGATTTGGGTACATGTACACATTTTAAATCCCCACCGACCATCTGGGTAGCAGAGTAATACATTTAACCAATATTATAGATCAGTGCAGCCTACACAATTCTATATTATTTATTTCCAAAGAATGTATACAAATTCTTTGAAATTAGTTGAATTTTCCACAAATTATGAAAATACGTACACTTGCCAATACATGTTATAATTATTGTGAAATACTTAAACTGTTGACGACTACGTCATGATCACACGTGATGCATGTGACCGTGACAGTGCATATATCTGCTGCACTCGCATGTGAGTAAATCGGATTAACTGATAAAAGGAAGTAAATACAGACCCTCTGTCGATACACAAAGCCTTGCTTTAAAAAGTGTTTTAAACATATAACGTACAACTCCAAATATCAAGTCAATTGGTTTAATGATTTTTTGTTCAACATATATGGTATTTAATGACAGCATTTATTCATTCCAATTAAGCATATCGGAGATGTTGGTGAATAATTTTGCCACTTTTACAAATAGTGTTCTTACATGTACCTAAATTGATTTTATTCGGTATGTAGTGAATGTTGGCAATACAGTCGAAAAATCAACACATTGCATATAAAAAGTCCTTCTTCTTTGTATCACATAGTTACTTAAATTACAATATGTGTTTGAAACCAGCGTAAAGTATTATATTTCGCACACGTTCTCAATCCAAAACACGGCAAGAATAATGGTATTGCCATGACCACCAAGTACAATATGCTTCTCATATAGACATATTAATATTTGATAGACCTACGCGTACATTTGAGAGACACATGCGTAAATTTGATAAACATATGAGTGCACCTGATATAAATATGAGTACATTTGATAGACCTATGAGTACATCTGATAGACATATGCGTACATTTGATATACATATGAGTACATTTGATAGACATAATTATGCGTACATTTGATAGACACATGAGTGCATTTGATAGACATATGCGTAAATTTGATAGACATATGAGTGCATTTGATAGACATATGAGTGCATTTGATAGACATATGCGAACATTTAATCACAATGATACTAACTATCTGCATTGTTAATAGAATTTGAAATATAGCCAGTGATACTCCCAAGTTTACAACGATGAAAAAAAAAGACAGTATATGAGCATATGGGCTCTTCTGTCTTACCTTAATACTGACATCTCAGAAGTCATTGAAGACGTGATCACAATATGACGAGGCAGTCTCGTAACCGAGACGTGATTTGTTAATGATTTGGTGTAACAGTATTACAGTGCTGAATCCAGAATTGATACTGCATGTATTCATATTCATACAGAGAGGCAACTGGACATGTTCATACGTGGCCAAAACATCCAATGCGCTGTCTCAAGATCACTTACCACTCATCGTGAAAGCTCGGTCCAACAATGTGATGTAAGAATTTACTTAAAAAGGACCTTGTCTCAACTCTGGGTAAATTGGGCTGATGGACTCGGTGACATATTTCATTAAAAAATGTGTATTTTCAGATTATGTTTGTACTAATGCGGAGGTACCACAATTTAGAAATAAAAACTCAATATAGGATCAATATAACATAGGTTAAACTTCATATGATAAGCATCACTCAAATTACAAATTAAAGATTCAATAATATACACTCCAAGAATATGTTATGTCAGATTGTTTGTGTATTACAGAGCACTGAAACAAATTACAAAATAAAGATGCAATGAAATATACTTTAAGAATGTATTATGTCTGATTCTTTGTGTATTGCAGAGCACGTCACACATATAACAAACTAAAGATTCAATGATATATACTTTAAGAATTATTATGTCTGATTCTTTGTGTATGGCCGAACAGGTCACACAAATTACAAACTAAAGATCAAATGACATCTTCTTTAAGAATGTGTTATGTCTGATTCGTTGTGTATTACAGAGCACATCACACAAGTTACAAAATGAAGCTTCAATGACATATACTAAAAGCATGTGTTATGTCTGACTGTTTGTGTATTGCAGAACAGGTCACACAAATGACAAATTAAAGATCCAATGACATTAACTAAATCAATGTGTAATGTCTGATCTTTTTTGTGTTTTAAAGAGGAGGTAACATCAATTACAAATTAAAGATTCCATGACATATACTTAATTAATGTGTAATGTCCGACTCTTTGTGTATTACATGACATGTCACTATAATTACAAACTAAAAATTCAATGAAATATACTCAAATACTCTATAATATCTGATTCTTTGAATTTTACAGAGCAGGTCACATAAAAAACAATTTTAATATTTAATGACATACACTCAAATAATGCGTTATGTGTGATTCTTCGTGTATTACAGAGCAGGTCACATGAATTACAAACTAAATATTCAATGACATGCACTCCAATAATGTGTAACGTCTGATTATTTGTGTTTTTTTAGAGCAGGTCACACAAATAACAAATCAAAGATTCAATAACATACACTCAAAGAATGTGAAATTTCTGATTGTACGCTTGTATTACAGAGCAGGTTACACAAATTACAAGCTAAAAAAGCAATGACATACACTCAAAGAATGTATATGATTATTTGTGTATTACAGAGCAGGTAACACAAATAACAAATTTAATATTCAATGGCATACACTCAAAGAATGTATAATGTCTGATTATCTGTGTATTACAGAGTAGGTCACACAAAATACAAACTAAAGATTCAATGACATACTCAAATAATGTGTTATGTCAGATTATTCGGTATTACAGAGAAGGTCACACAAATTACAAATTAAAGATTCAATGACATATACTCAAAGAATGTTTATCTCTGATTCTTTGAATTTTACTGAGCAGGTCAGACAGAAATACAAATTAAAAATCAATGACATATACTCAAAGAAAGTGTTATGTGTAATTCTTTGTGTATTACAGAGAATGTCACACAAAATACAAATTAAAGGTTCAATGACGTATACTCAAAGAATGTGTAATGTCTGATTATTAATGTATTATAGAGCAGTTCATACGAAATACAAATAAAAGATGCAGTGGCATACACTCAAAGAACATGTAATGTCTGATTCTTTGTGTATTACAGAGCATGTCACACAAAATACAAATTTAAGGTTCAATGTTCAATGACATATACTCAAAGAATGTGTTATATTAGAATATTTGTGTATTTAAGAGCATGTTACACAAAGCACAAACTTAAGATTTAATAATTTGAGATTCAATGAAATATACTAAAAAAATGTGTTATGTCAGTTTTTTTGTGTATTCAAAGCAGGTCACACAAAGTACAAACCAACGATTCAATGACATATTTTCAAAGAATGTCAGATTCACTGTTTATTTCAGAGGATTACACATTACAGATTCATGTCAGATCCTTTTTGTATTACATATGTTGTCATACAAATTACACATACTTTAGATATATGTCAGATTGTTTGTGTATAACAGAAGAGGCCACTCAAATTAAAACTAGAAATCCAACGTTACATGAACTTAATATAGGTAAAATATACCTGATTAGCAATATCCCAGTTGTCAAATACATGTCCAATGTTTACAAAACAAACACACTTAAGTAACCTATTACACTATCACGTGTTTGTGACAGACATAGAATTCAGGGGGTTTCCCCCGATTTGTGGAAAGTTTGTTTACATTTTATCGTAGCTTGTAATAAAACTACGATTATCGATCTAAACATTCCGGAAAACTACAGCTCTAGTGTATTAACATGTTTATAAATAGATCTACACAACAAATAAAAAGACAATTTTACAGCCATGTTATCCTGCTACAGATATGTAGCTTTTTGTGCAAATTTTGTTTTGCTTTGATTTTCTGTTATGTTTATTTTCTTTAGTTTGTGCTTTTCATTTAATGATTTCACCTGTAATACACGTGCTGGTTATATTAGACAAATGCCATATTGTAAACGGTAAATATTGCGAATTGCGGTAGACGTAAATATCATAATAGTTTGGCATGACTCCAACGAACGGGATCAACCAATCAATGAACAGTATTTTGACACACCTTCACAATCAGTTGAACGACTGAAACGTAGATTTAAACTTTTACAAAATATCGAGTAAAATTCAACTACAAAAAATGACACTGTTGATAATTTAATAATTTATATTTCATAAACTTTCACGTTCTATAAAAAATAATGTTAATTAATGAGTATTTTAAACTGACTCTAAAATATAAATGCCATACTGAGAAGCATGCATACATATATTTATGTTTATGATACGTTAATATAACCTCTAATATAAATGATGGACCCATAAATTAAAATTTCATTATCAATTTCCGAAAGGCCCCTGAAACTGGACCATGTAGTCGTCTGCTCTGAATCATGGTAGTCACGCATGCTAATATTGCGGTCTATTTTATGTTGGTATAGTAAAAATAGTTTTTTTTAAAAGTAATACTACTCCATATACACATGGGTGGTTGAACAAATTAAACATATTTAACCATTAACATTCTGTGACAATAAAACGAAATGCAAAACTTTTTAAAAAGAAAATCCGTCAGACTGCAAGTGGTATTACGACAAAGATAGATAACATGCTTACCTGAAGTCTTGAGGCGTACGAAGCAAAATTGTGATCCAACATTAAATGCCAAATCCAATACAGAAATAACCAGTTCTAGTTATACACTGTTTAAATAACATTAGTGTCAATCTATTTAAACGATTCGATATGCGCGACACAACTGATAATGAATGTGGTCCTCGAGTGCGTCTGGGTGTTTCCTCACTCCATTCATGAATATGTTCACGAGTGTAACGTAGTAATAAGGTCACTGGGTAGCGCATGCGCCGACAGTACAATAACAATGATGAACAATCTATTTTAAACAATCGGATTTTTTCGGTAAAAACAACCGTGCAAATCCGGACATATCCGTCATGATATTCTACTTAGAGAAAAAGATCGGTAATGTGTTCCGTATAGTTCCGTATGTAGACGAAAACGAACGAATTAACCGGTGTGCTACCGTATAACCAATCGTACATACTCGGCAAATTCCGTCATCTTCGGTATTATACGTAGTAATAGCCAAGGTGTTCCGAGGCAGTAATAACAACAATGGATGATGCAATTCGGTAGGATTACATTGAACACGAGTGAAGGAACTGGGGCGTGATAGTATACAAACTACTTAGTAGTCTGGTTCCCTGCACTACCAATAAATAGTTGAGCCGATTTATCTGTAGTAGGTCATGGAACAAGACTAACTGTCGTCTGATAAATATTGACCTGTACAAAACATTAGTACATAAATAAATCATATACTTAAGGTCGATTTAAATTTGAAATTGAAAACAAATGTTTATTCCAGAATGTCAGGTTGGTTAGATCACCAAGGTAATTATATTTAGCGGTATATATCTATATCGATATATTGACATCGTCAAAATATATACACATATCAGGGGCGGATCCAAGATTTCAGTTTAGAGGGAGCGCGCAGGTGCGAATCCAGGAATTGATGTTAGGGGTGATGGGTTGGCGGCAAATATACTTAAGTGAATGTATATACATTTATAACTGAATTCTTTTAAATAAAGATAAACATAGTAACACGTATAGTCTTAGACACAATCAAAGCACATCATTATCTTGTCAGCAGCAGGCCGATGGCATATTGTTTTTCTGGCTAAATCTTTTTTTTAAAATAACATTGAATGAAAATAGATGAAACATAGATTTCAGTGTTGTAGTGATTATTTGTTTGCCTCAGTTTGTCCACCAGTTTGGTTGTTTCTGTCTCGGTGTATCTGGGTGGAACTGATACAGTGTGCTCGAATAAAATGTCTTGCTAAATAGCACAACTCATGTCTCCCGTGGAGGGTGGGGTTAATTCCCATGACCCACCGATACAGGTGCTTTGCTCTAATAGATACTACGTGCTTCGCACTGTTTAAGATGAACTGGGAATATCGCCAATACAATACCCAGGCAATTAATAATACTGGTATTTTTCCGTTAAATCGCTTACAGACAGATTGGATAGTTTGACCGTGAATGTCAAGCATGCGTTATATTTTATAACTTCTATCAGGTATGGTAAAATTAATCACCTGGGCCCGGTTTCTCGAAAATACTTAAGTCTGCTATTTTACTTAAACTCAAATAATGTACTCAATTTGAGTATAAAATTGAGCACTCTATCGAGTTTAAGTAAAATAAGAGAATTAAGTATTTTTGTGAAACCTGGGCCTGTAAATGCTCCGAAGCGTGTCATGTTTTAGAAACCCGGATGGGGTAAATTACCGTTAAACCAGCTTGACGTATATACGCCTGACTATAATTGTCTGAATCCGAAGATAAAACTAAGCAGAAGATGAATTAGACAGAGTTGAGTGAGATTGTAAATAGAACATAAGAAATGGAGACAGAACACTACTACACGCACGTATACCATCACCAACACACAAAATTCGACGAGTGGTTGTAATAGTCGTTGTGGTAGTCCGGGCCCGGTTAAATCAATCTGACTAACAAAGTAGCGGGCGGTGAGTTCGAATCCCCGCTAACAACTACAAACACAGCAATCAGCATGGGCGTAGCTTGATTGATTGATTGAAAAAAAGTCCAAAATGAAAAAAAAAGTAATTGAGGGATAAGCATAATGGGTAAATTTAAAATGAGCTGATATGTTTGATATGTTTGTGTTTGATATGTTTGTGTTTGATATGTTTGGGTTTGATATGTTTGATATGTTTTGGTTTGATATGTTTTGGTTTGATATGTTTGTGTTTGATATGTTTGTGTTTGATATGTTTGTGTTTGATATGTTTGATATGTTTTGGTTTGATATGTTTGTGTTTGATATGTTTGTGTTTGATAA
>CM055896.1:33382566-33456208 GCA_029582155.1 Panopea generosa
CACGTCATTCAGAACATTGCTGTATTGCATTTACAGGTATGTTTTCATACAAGTAATTGGGTTGTGGTTTTACTTATACGCGAGCTCAAATATTCCATCCAAAAATTCCGTTCAAGGTTCGGTATGAATTCCTATCAAAGTCATCCTTGCTATTTAATTTTTGCTATCCCGTCGTGTTATGTTTATTATGCGCAACACTTAAGTTATCGCAACTTTCATAAAGACACATAACTTTTTAAATAATTTCATATAAATTGATTCATTTTATTCCATTTATGTTACAAAATAGGTTAATATGAATCGGTTCCGGGACTATTTCCTGGAGAAAAACAATACTATATGCTCTTCATTACGGTATCCCGTTCGGGAACTACGGTGTTCCATTGGGGGTCATCGCGTTATATCTATTAAACTAAGTTAATTCGAAACAAAGAAACTTCGATGGAGAAAAGTCGAAACTACGATGGAGAAAAGTCTAAACTACGATGGTGAAAAACCGAAACAATGACGATGAAAAGTCGACTTTTTACCATCGTAGTTTTGACTTATCACCATCGTAGTTTCGTTGTTTCAACTTTACTGAATTTAAAAGATAGAGCGCGATGGCCCCCAACTGGACACCGTAGTCCCAAGAATCGATCGAGCTGAGTTTGGAATCGAATCAGTTGTCCTGACATTAGTAATCCAGTTCCTATTCACTACACCAACGATAATTCGTAATATCAATCGTCAATGAAAACCCAGGAAGAGTAGATAACGCCAAAGCAAAAATCAAATGTGGAATGCGGTAATTTTGAAAACGAAATCACTTTATTTAAAAAGTATTTCTTTCAAACACATGTCTAAACGATGCAAACATGAAATTCAATTGCAGACTTTTATTTAATTAATTTCGTTACTATTTAGGAAACGGAGCTGATCTATAATAATTGCAAAATATTTATAGGCGCCTTTTTTTTGCATTTTTTTAATCAGCTATGACAAAAATTAACAAAGAAATGAAAAAGATCATTTATAAAAGTTTTTTGTTTGACTTACAAACTCTTTGTACTTATTTCCGGTACCCGAGCTCGAACATGGCGCACTAGTTTACCAAAAATGTGTTCAATGGAGTTTTAGAAGAGCATGCTGACAATTTTTTGTACTCGGTGACGGTGTCAGTTCGGCGAGCCAGCGCATTGTCATATTGTCAAGACATATTTTGCACACCATTTCATGGAATATACAGCATTTGGCTGACATTAGGGCACATAACTCACGTATACCAATAATCTGATATTTTTTTGAGTATGTAATATAAGATTCCTTGCCATTTTCATGCAAACGAAGAAATCTTTTTACAAACACAGCTTGTCCCAAAGGGGTCAATACCACATGCACAGTATGTTCGATAAGGCAATTTCTTCGCTAATTAATCAACCGTAAAGTATCGTTATGCACGTGTTGAGTAATTAACATTTCAATAATCGGCAACAAAAATGTTTGGAAGTTTAAAGTAAAAATCGATACCCAGATATATTTTAATATGCTTAACTTTTTTCCAACAGGTATAGAACATTTTAATTCGCGATTGAACTTTTTTTGAAAAAAAAATCTGTAATCTTGATACTGGACTATGGACTAGCTTACAGTTAAACATTCTCAACAAATAACATACAGTATTATCCTGTCTTATGTATTTTGTTGAATCCACACAACAAACAACGGTAAGTAAATAGTAACACTACTAAATCAGTTTCCATCAGTATGCTTATGTAATACTCCCGGTTACACCTGACACAAAGTTTATTATTCAACACTTGAAGCGATGAATTACGTTATATTTCGATGGATTAATAACATTTGATGAACATATAAAATAAAAATGAATATAATTATGTAGTGAAATGTCACAGACATACATCATAATTAATATCAGAATACATGAATACGTTTTAAAAAAAAGAGTAATGATAAGTTAGTAATAGTTATAGTAGAAATAGTAAAATTACTGAAACCAAGATTCTATTTATAGCTTACAATAGTTACCAATATGTATTGCCCATTTATTGCATCATAAATCATTATTTTGTAAATACATGACATAAGGTGGTTATTATCAGATGGGGACATAGCTCAGTGGTAGAGCATTCGGCTGCAAATCGACAGGTCCCCGGTTCGAACCCGGGTGTCCTCTACTTTTATTATTCCTTACAAGTAGTTTTACAACTTCATAATATATTTTTCATCTCTGTGTAGTTTCTGTTTCTGTTTTGTTTATGTTAAATTCGTATTATTTTTTTTGCAGAATAGGAGAGTGGATTTTAGTTTTCGGTAAAAGGAAACACGTAATTTCCATTGTTTTAATTATCATTTAAAGCTTATACACTGCTAGAAGCAGTCAAATCCTTAAATAAACTTATAAAGCATAAAGGGAAATTATTAAACCTAAAAAATCTCAAAATTTATGCTCAAGTAATCTCCCTTGTCAATAAGATTATAACGATGCATACGTATCAAAACACTCTTAAATAGAGAGGCATGCATATTAAGCTTATTGATCATCAGTACATTTAACCTAGTAGCGTCAATAGTTGCAAGCGAAGATGACTATTAATAAATGTGTGAAATTTATGCTACTAACAATATAATGTAAATAATATGTCATTTTTATTCTACCTACGCCTTCTACTCTAGATTTACTTCACTAAACATTGAAACAAACACATTTAAATGATCATGAGGATATGAAAATATGTTTTAATTTTCTGGGTTAAACTAGGGGCTATTTCATTATATCTGTTAAATTAAGAAGTTGGCTTAGTAACATTTAATGAACACACAAAATGAAAATGTATAAATGTAGTAAAATGTTACAGACATACATCATAATTCATATCAAAATACAGTTATGAAAAACTAGAAATAATTTTCAATTTTAAATAATACGAATAAAACATAAAAGACATAAACAGTAACTACACTTAGAAGGAAAATGTTTTATGAAGTTGTAAAGCTACTTGTAAAAATTAATAAAAGCAGAGGACACCCTGGTTCGAACCGGGGACCTGTCGATTTGCAGCCGAATGCTCTACCACTGAGCTATGTCCCCTTTTGATATAAACAACCTTATGTTATTTATTTACAAAACCATGGTTTATGATGCAAAAAATTGGCAATACATTTTGGTTTTTATTGTAAGCTATAAATAGAATATTGGTATCACTAACCTTCGTCACTAAAACGAACAAGAACCTCTCAACATTAATATTTTATATTTCTCCATTCATTTATTTTACATAGAGTTCAACGTTAGGGAAACTACGCCTTCATAAAGATGCCAATTAATAACGTGTCATTTAATATCCAGGACCTTTAGTTCAAATCTGAAGTTGAAACAATTTCACACAAAACTGCATACTATATGCTCGATTACACCCCTTGTCAATAAGCATATGATACACAATAAACGACATCTTCATACATAATTAATAGTGTTAAAGTATAACATACATTGAACACTTCACTTAACACATGGCGTATTATATATATTAGACACATGAATTTGACCTACGAAATAATTGCATGTAGAGACGATGTCTGGATGTTTTAAGTGGGAAAGTATTCATTGTGTTGACATCTTAATGTTTGTAAAGTGTCAATGTTTCTTCATAATTTGCAATCGAATATATAATCACAGAAATGTGATCGATTTATTTAAAATAGTTCCGTGGCAGCAGTGTTTTCACAGGGAACACATTTTGAAGAACAATATATCCTAAGACTATTCAGAAAATAGTCCAAATTTGTAAATAAAAAAATCAATGTAGACATTGGATCCTGTGAAATAAAACTGACAGGGAACACCGACCTATATTCGAACCGTTGACCAGTTAATGTGCATGTAAATGCACTGCCATTGAGTCATCATTTATTCTTCCTAATTTATAAAGGAGATGTATAGCCCTAGTTTACATGAAATGGGTGGACGATACCTGTTGATTATTTTTGTAATCTATAAATAGAAAAGTGTTGGACATGCAAGTTCGGAACAGTTGCCACCGGCAGCAGGTGAGTAATTCGTCAAATTGTACGAGTACAGCGTATTTTTAGATTTTTGTCAGCATACTTATACAATTGTAAGGACAAATGCATAATCTTATTGAAAACATCTTCAAACGAAGTTTGTATTAATTATTTTTTTCGTTTACATTTCCATGTTGTTTTCGGTGATTCATAAATTCAAATGACGTCAGGAATAATATAAGGCAAGTTACATATGCGCTAAAGTAATGGAAATGTACTATTTAACAGAATTGTGTCACAAACTCTCTGCATGTTCAAAGTTCAACGTACATTGTTTTTTACCTGTAAAACGGTCAAAATAAAATAAGTAGAGGACACCCGGGTTCGAACCGGGGACCTGTCGATTTGCGGCCGAATGCTCTACCACTGAGCTATGTCCCCATCTAATAGAAACCGACATAATGTCATGTATTTACAAAACAATGATTTATGATGCAATAGATGGGCAATACATATTGGTTATTATCGTAAACTATAGATAGAATATTGGGTATCAGTTAATTTTTGACAATAAAACAAATATCTTAAAATAATTGTTTTCGTTTTACAAACAGCTAAATGCTATGACTATGTCTTCCGCACTTAACCCGTTTTATCATGTATTTTTAATATTGCTCACTGTGGTTATATAACCTGTCCTCATGAGAACCAGGAAGAGGTTAATTGTTGTTTATTTTACGCTAATTTGTAATAGTTACATGTTGTTTTGCGTTTGTAGACTAGGAGAATTGTTTTAATTTTCGGTGAAAGGAAACATATATAATTTTTATTGGTTTAATTATCGTTTAAAGCTGATACACTTCTAGAAGCAATCTCTTATAGCAATTTAATATTGAATTATACTTATAAAGCATAAAGGGAAATTATTCTACTTACACAATCTCAAAATCTATGCTCGAGTAATTCCCCCTTGTCAATAAGCATAACGATGCATGCATACGTAGATAGTTGTTTTAAAATCACATTTAAATAATTAACGCATGCTTATTAGGTATATTGAACATACATGCATTTAGCCTAGTAACGTCAATAGTTGCAAGAGGAGATGACTCTATTAATAAATGAGTGAAATATGTTCTTATAACATTATAATGTAAATAATATATCATTTATTTTACCTACACATTCTTTTCAATATTTACTGCATTAAACAATCAAACAAACACATTTTAAATCATCATGAGAATATGAAAATGTGTTTTATTTTTCTTTGTTACACTAGGGACCATCGCGTTATATCTGTTAAATTAAGAAATTCGTAACTCCGATGGTAAAATCTCGATGGCTTATTAATATTAAATAAACATACAAAAAATTAATATGTAAACATGTAGTGAAATGTTACAGACATACATTATATTTCATATCTAAGTCCTCATGAGACCCAGGAAGAAGGTTAATTGTTATTTCTTATACGGCAAAAATCAAATGTTGCTTTGAATTGTAGAATAGGGGTGTGGGTTTTAGTTTTCGGTAAAAGGAAACGTATAATTTTTATTGTTTAAATTATCGTTTAAAGCTTATGCACTATTAGAAACAGTCTCTTATAGTAATTAAATATTGGATGTATGTCTATTGATATACTTATGAAGCATAAAGGGAAATTATTCTACTTACGAAATCTCAAAATATATGCTCGAGTAACCACCCTTGTCAATAAGCCTAACGATGCAAGCATACGTAGATAGTTAGTTGTACATGTATAAACAAAACACATTTAAATAAGTAACGCATGTTTATTAGGCATATTGATCATACATGCATTTAACCTAGTAACGTCAATAGTTTCAAAAGGAGATGGCTATCAATTTATGAGTGAAATGTGTGCTTATAACAATATAATGTAAATAATATGTAACACTTATTTATTCTACCTACGCCTTCTTCTCAATTTTTACTTCACTAAACAATGAAACAAACACATTTTAAATCGTCATGAGGATATGAAAGTTTGTTTTATTTTTCTTTGTTACACTAGGGACCATCGCGTTATATCTGTTAAATTAAGAAAATTCATAATTACGATGGTAAAAACTCGATGGCTTAGTAATATTAAATAAACATACAAAAAATTAAAATGTATACATGTAGTGAAATCGTTACAGACATACATTATATTTCATATCAAAGAACAGGAATAAGACATAATTTTAAAATTGAAATAATACACATAAAAAATGAAATCCATAAACAGAAACTACACTAAATGTATTATGAAGTTGTAAAACTACTTGTAAAAAATGATAAAAGCAGAGGACACCCGGGGTCGAACCGGGGACCTGTCGATTTGCAGCCGAATACTGTACCACTGAGCTATGTCCCCTTCTGATATAAAAGTACTTATGTCATGTATTTACAAAACAATGGTTTATGATGCAATAAATGGACAATACATGTTGGTTATTAGTGTAAGCTATCAATAGAAAATTGGGCATCTGTTAATTTTCGACAATAAAACAAATAAAATTTCTGTTTTACATATATTGCTCACTGTTGTAATGCAACTCGTCCTCATCCAGGATTGAGGAAGATGTAAATTGTTATTTCTTATATACCATTAGTTATGTTGTTTGCTTGTGTGAGCTCGGAGTGCGAATTCTTGTTTTTCTGTGAAAGGAAACGTATTATTCTTATAATTCATATTGTTTGAATTATCATTTAAACTCGTGCACTACTAGTAGCAATCTCTAAGACTTGTATTTGTTTCCATGGCAGCAATAGAAATATTTGATTATTGTCCTTTATTATACGTATTAAGCATAAAGGGAAATTATTCTACTTAAAATATCTCACAATCTATGCTCGAGTAATCTTCCTTGTCAATAAGCATAACGATGCATGCATACTTATATAATTGTAAATAAGTAACGCATATATGATAAGAATATTGATCATATATCCAGTTAGCCTAGTTTCGTCATGAGGAGATAACTCTACCTGTAAATGATCGGGACATTTGAATTGCTGTTTATGATTATATGAATAGCACATATTCGCGTGAAGTCCAGAAAAGTCCTCCTAGGCTAGATCCATATTATTCTTATTCCGACTGCCCTTACACAATCTGTTCGTATATACTTGATACTTAAAAAAGCTTTATTTTAATGTAGCATCATTTGGGAATAAATGAGTTCTTGTATCATAAAGGTTGTGGAAGCACTCATAGTTTCATATGCATTTTCCTATTTTAATGATTTTTTAATGGGGTGTAGCGCCATTTTCAATACATTTCAGGTTAAAGATGGCATATCCTATTAGTGAAGGAAGACCTCCGAATGATTTTAACTAGAACCACCGTCCTTCCGCAAGTAACTGGCAATCTTTTTACATAGCGTTTTTGAAGCGAGCGAGATTCGAACATATGACTTAGCGGTGAGAGGATACTGATCTTTAGACGGCGTATCTTATTTTTTATTATCTAAATAACATAATTTAATATGATCTGTTCGAAACAATTGGTGAGCAAGGGCTGCTTCGAATACTTATTTACATGAACAAGTCCAGGTATAATACGGACGACACCATGTTCAGTTTTTGTACATCTATATTGACGAGATGTAATTTTTTAATTTCATGTTATAATGATTCTTTTAGCACCAATGTAATTATACTGAATGGAACAACTAAACCAACACTTTTGTATTTCCAATGCCTTTGTTGATATATTGAGTAGTCTTCTAAATGTGTATACGACATCAACAGAATTGATTTCTTGGTTTTATATAAACAGTCTGAATGTTTTTTTTTTCTGAATTCAAGTCCAAATTAGAAGGAATTGCGTTAATACATTTTGAGAAAATACATAAAATGTTAGAGGGCGGGTTAGCTGTTCCTTTGTCCCCAACCCCATAAAGCCCCCAAAACCGTGTAGATTTTGGTCTGTAGTTTCGGACTCGTGCTACATACCATTATGTATCAATATGTATGCATGCAAATATTTTTGTTTATTGCGCCTGGAGGTTCGACCATTCTTCCGTTTATTACTTCCTAATGATTTGCACTTGTTTTACAACTAAATTACTGTTTTAACTAAATAAACCGCAACGGTTATATCATACCTCAGTTTTAAATAGTATAATTATTCGTATGTGATGTCATCCGGTTAATATATTAACTTATGGAGTGGCCATTGTGAAACCGGTGATGATGTTCTCCATATTTCAATATATACTTCAAAACGTGTGTGTTATGCCAAAGTTGATCCTGTGTTATTTTAGTATTGTGTATTTGGTCACGTGTTATAGTTTGCCACAAGTGCTTCACCAATCAAACGGCTCCAATCTCATTCAAATTCCGCCGATTCAATTTCATAACCTAAGTTCGCTATATGTATTAAGTTTTAGCACTACATTTTGACATTTACTTAGCTCCTCGCAGTGCGACTGCGCATGTGTTGTCAGATATTTAACGTGACGCAGTCTTTTAGGAAACGGTCTATTTTTAGCCCGATCACACTGCACCCAAGTTACCGTATGTCCTCTGGCAATGTCAGACATATATTTAAACAGATATTAACTTAATTGAATTTAATTCATCAACTGTTAATGATATAAATGTACAAACATCAACATAACATTATATACCGCAAGCAAGCGTACCAGTTTATTTATGTTTACATTTATAAAATTTAGTAATCTAGTGTTGGTTTTCCGAGAAAATAACCGTTGTTTTGTAAATTGAATAAATTCATAGAAGGACAAAAAAGAAACAACCGCATTTTTTTTTTGGCCGTTGTTAAAATGTACACATAGATCTAAACAAAATACAAACCATTTAATTCATCATCTGTTACTAATAAAAATGCATAAATATCAAGTAAGTGGAGCATTTTATTTATATTAACGTTCATAAAAAAACTATTTTCGTTTTAGTTTTCCGAGAAAATTACTGTTGAATTGTAAACTGAATAAATTCATAGAAGGACAAAGAAAAAACACAAAAAAAAACACATACATTTATTTTTCGGTCATTAAAAAAGTACAAATAGATCTAATTGAAACACAAACCTGACAAAGCTATATTTGCCAATTCGGTGACTGTAACAAACGAAGCAGTGTAAATTATATTTGTACCTTTTTTTAATTATACAACCGTGTAAGAATATTCCCAAATAGCAGTTGATGTATGACTTTGTAAATCACAATAATTACAAAATAGAAGCACACGCATATCACCCACTTGGGTTCAATCTTGGACGTGGTAATCTGTAAGTCGGTTATAGGTTATATAGAGATGTTTTAACGAATTCATTTTCGAATGAGTGGAGCGTAGCAACATCTCTATATAATATATAACCTAAACGTGTTATGTGGTTTAAACGACAGAAGGCTCTGCCCAAGTACCACTTCGCAGTGTCTGCTTGAGGCAGTACTTGTGTCTGTGACAGTCTCAGTCATATATTGACAACGTGCAGAACTAGAACCATCTTCCAAATACTGAGCGAGTTAGCTTCTAGTACCATTTTTCACGTCTTTGGTATGACCTGAATGTAGACACACGACCTTTAGCATGCGAGGCCGACGCTCTACCCCGAAATCACCGCTGCGGTTGTGTTGTATCATTCTGTGTTGTGCTGTGCTATGCTGTATGGTGCTGTGCTTTACTGTACTGTGCTGTGCTGTGCTGTGCTGTGCTGTGCTGTACTGTGCTGTGCTGTGCTGTGTAATACTGTACTATGTAATACTGTACTGTACTGTACTGTACTGTACTGTACTGTACTGTACTGTACTGTACTGTACTGTACTGTACTGTTCTGTACTGTACTCTTATGTACAGTACTCTTATGTACAGTATTCTAATGTACTGTCCATTCTGCATACGACGCGGACGCTCTACCCCTACACAACCCCTGTGGTTCCGTGAACTTTGATATGGACACGAACAACATCTATTATTTGATAGATAATAAAGTGTGTGTGCGGTATTTGGACATACATAACTGTGTACAGTAAGTGTACCGTGATATTCTGCTCTCTCAGTAAACACGAATGTAAAATAAAACCTTATTATATCTGAATGCGCTTTGTTATTTCTTTATCATGTTTATAACCGGTGTCTATATCGTTTAAAAAATGCATACCTAAGCAAAAATTAGAATTTGCATTCATTTGAACGTCGTTATGGACTGTTGTATGGACGGTGTCGATGTTACTAAGTCGATCATACAAATTAATGGTCATATCACATAACCATTGTTAAAGATCTGCTCGATATGCTAATTATAGCGTTATTATTATATTAAAGACAAGACAGCTGTTCTTAGAGAGAGAGAGAGAGAGAGTATTTGGACATACATAACTGTGTACAGTTAATGTACTACTCTCTCAGTATACACGAATGTAAAATAAAACCTTATTGTATCCGAATGCGCTTTGTTATTTTCTTTATCATGATTTTAACCGTTGTCTGCATATCGTTTAAAAAAATACATACCTAAGCAAAAATTAGAATTTGCATTTATGTAAACGTCGCTATGGACTGTTGTATGGACGGTGTCGATGTTACTAAGTTGATCATACAAATGGTTTAATGAATGGTCATATCACATAACCATTGTTAAAGATCTGCTCGATATGCTAATTAGAGCGTTATTATCATATTAAAGACAAGACAGCTGTTCTTAAAGAGAGAGAGAGAGAGAGAGAGAGAGAGAGAGAGAGATTTCAATATTAACCAAGAGCAAAATGATGAAATGAATACATTTATTTCGAGATATCACATTATGAATACTATACACTTTTGTTCTTTACGTTTAATTTATATAATTCTCTTTCAATTCAATTTATGATGCAATATACTATGATACATCGTTATTTTGTAAAGGAGAGTGCAACCAGCTAATATATAAAGCTAATATATAAACACAGTTAAAAGACATACAGTTAAATACATTATGAGGACTGATCTGAATGCATTACACTGACGAGAAAAAGAAACGCCTCATTATTACTCATTGTGCAATAATTTGTTCACCGTGATTGAAAACTCGAAAAGAACAATTCCATTCGTAAATTTCATGATTTAAGAGAATGAATGGTTCATGGTCGCATTATGCTTCACATTTTGAATTTCAATAGGCTGTTCAGAGCAATTTCACTGACACAATCAGTAGCGCGTGTGGCCACCTCTACTGGCAACCACAGCAGCAAGACGTCGCCCCATGGAACCGCACCAGTTACGTAGCAGATGCCGTGGGATTCTGGTCCACTCCTGGTGGAGTGCTGCTATCAGTTCCTGGACGTTGGCAGGCTGCTGTTGACGTTGACGTAACCGCCTTCCAAGGTAATCCAAATCGGATTGAAGTCAGGTGAACACGCCGGCCAAGGCAAGACGTCATAATTGCGGGTCTGTAAAAAGTTCTTGGTGACACGTGCAACGTGAGGTGGCGCGTTGTCATGCTGGAAGATCAGGCCTAAACGGAACATAGGGACAACCACAGGACGTAATATCTGGTTGATGTAACGCCTGGCTGTGAGATTACCTTGGCACACGACGAGGTGGGACTTAAACCTATGGTTGATGACTGCCCAGACATTAACTCCGCCCCCCCTCACCGTAACGGTTGTGTTGCAGAACGCAATTGTTAGCGTAGCGTTCATGACGTCGTCTGTAGACACGGATACATCCGTCGGCGTTCGACAAGTTGAAACGCGACTCGTCACTTAACACTACGTTCTGCCAACGCTGACCGCGATGGTTGCGAGCCAATACAGTACGTTGGTGACGGTGACGTCGCGTAAGAACTAGACCGCGGTAGGGCCTGCGGCAGCTAATTTCCCATTCTGTAAGCCGAATTCTGATTGTATGTCGACTTACAGGGCGTCCACGGTTATCTACCACTAAATGTGACGTGGATTCAACCGACAGAAATATGTCACGCAGTTGGCGTTGACGTATGTAATTAGCCTTACATTATTCTTGAAGTTACACGCTGTCTACCTGAACGTGGCCTATCGACAAACGTTCCCGTATCTCTGACATGGCGAACGAGACGCAATATTGTCGAACGAGAGACGTTAAAACGTTCAGCGACTTGTTCTTGCGTTCACTCACATTCAAGCATGGCCAAAACTTGGGCCCTCTCTTCGAAATTTACCCTCGGCATTATCAGAAACTGAATAATTGTCAGAAAGTCTCTGAAAATTTGGTTGTATGTCGACTAACACATGTACCTAATGTAAAACCACATGGTTTATACGCACGGGATGCACAAGGAAATCATGAGCAGGTACATGAATTTAACAATGAGCTGAATAAAATTGTACTAGTTTCGGTTGTTTGGGTTTGTCGGTCAGAGTACATCTACATTTCTGACATTTCCCCCCAAATTTAAACTATGTAACGAAAATAACACCAATTTTCGGTGACGCGTTTCTTTATCTTGTCAGTGTATACAATATGCACATACAAATAATTTTTGTCTCGCCTTTACAATAATAAAAAAACTACTCCGTTTCATTAGAGCTATTAGCCCCAGATGCATCCTTTTTTTTGTACACTTACGCAAAAGTGTGACCTTGCCTTCTACAAATAATTTATTAACCATACCATTGTTACGTTTTCGTTTAGCAGCATTATTGATCCAGTTGATGGAGTTATGAAAACAAATCAATAACCCCTTTCAGCGATGATACTCTATTTGGCACGGTTTATATCATTTGTAATATTAAATACCCATACGAGTTTTCTGTTCGTCATGTTCCGAGCTTTGTCTTATGAATCAATAATGTTGCAAGAGGTCCTGCATGCATAATGATCAGCATCAAATAGATCAGCATCACAGTACCTGACGCAACAAATATTCGCTCTCGATCAACATGACTGTATGTTATGAAAATAGCAAGAAGAATTGAAAAATATCGATGTTAAAGGCCTCTTTTACATCGAATTTATTATTTTCCTATTATTCTGATTTTTTTTTAAAAAAGTAAGCTAACGCGCAATCCCTATTTTCCAGAAAAGAAAGTGCTTTCATCTGCATTATTTTATTGAACGATATAACAAACAAAATATCGAAATTGTGAATGATACTAAATAATGAAATATGATTTGTTCACGCATTTGAGTCTGTGTGTGTGTGTGTGTGTGTGTGTGTGTGTGTGTGTGTTTATGGTTGATGCTACTCACCCAACCACCCATGCACATGTATGGTCACGCTACCTAAATCCCGTAATGATAATGTACTACATTCAAACATGCATTCTAGAATATACTAGCTTTATTATTTACACCAGTTTCATCATAGTACATGACTGCACTTTCGTTATACATGTTTCATGGATTTGTTAACAAGAGCTACGCATGTCACAGTGCAACATTTGCAGCAACAATATTTGTTGAATAATATCAACCAGGTTCACTTGCAAAACACATGCTTTATAACAAAAAATGTAAAATAAATAATTAAAAAGTAACAAGTATTTCGTGGTATATTCCTTGTATTTAACTACAAGACTAACGTGGAGAGCATACACACGTTGTATATGTCAAACGAATGATAACGATGTTAAACAACGATGATTATACTGATATGAACGGGACAACTTAAAATACACACATGGTAAACGAATATGACTATCTAATCATAATCACTGTATTATTAATGGAAACTTGTATGATTATATTTCAATTTTAATACAGTAACTTTCATGGCATATGCGTGCTAGATAGAGTTAACGATTAATCAACGACTTTTCCATGAACCTTATATACTATAATTATACGGTTTACTTATTGAATCGAACATTTCTTATTTTCGTCTGCTATTTTATTATGTTCCAGCAATTTTTTTAAGTATGCAATTTGTGCTTTCAAAGCGTCAATTGTTTCTGTATCCTCCGATTGTTCGTTAATCTGACGCTCAGATTCTATGATTTTTAATTGAAGGTTTTCATCACATTTCTTTCTTATTTCTTCTTTTCCATTTTCCTGTGCTTTGAACATTTCGTCTTTTATTCTTTTTTCTATTTCGTTGTCTGCAGCCAAAAGCTTATCTCGTACACTGTTGGACTTTGTTATTGAATACCTCAAGTTTTCTGGTGTATGCTTTACTTCAGAAGGTGCTTTACCATCCTGAGATTCTGCAAGAAATAAACATAAGAAGCCACCAAATTATCATATAGAACCCGTTTTCGTGTGTCATTGTGACATATGAAGCAAAGACATTCACATACGGTCACTTTGATATATCCATGTTATGTATCGTTTCTTAATGAGGAATATTACATGTAAGGTATTTATGATTCGAAAATGGCGATATCTAATTTATTATTGCAAAAGATAAATGTGACCGTAAAATTAAAAAAAAATAGCAAATTTTATTTATACAATATACACTGTCTTAAACTAAAAGAAACAGTTTACTATACTTGGTTATATAGATAGAAATCTTAGCTTAAACTTAATATTATTTTTATTTCGATTGTGAACTAAGTTATTACAACTTAGTCAAATCACGCTCGAGGTCTTTCTGGCTTCACATTACACATAGCAGTAGCGGAAATATATAGAAATGGGATTAAATGTCGAAGTGTTCAATACATACACAATTTCTTTAGTTATAACACACCTTTCTAGTATAAGTGTTGTACTATATATTAATTGAAATATTAAATAAAATGTATTGGTGTTTTATACCTTGCTCCTCTCTAACCATTTGATAAACTGTTTTCTCCTGATCTTCCTTGTCATCAAGCAACTCTTGTAAAACCATTCTACTCTGAAAATACAAGTATATCTTGTTAAATGTAAATGTTCCAAGTACTATTTAAACTGCTTCCTCCAAATTCATAAATTATGATTAATTTAGTAATTTTAATTTATAAATAAAAACATTGCAAATTAGATGTATGATTTGAACATAAAAATGTCTCCATTTACCCTTGTTCCAAGGCCGGTCATTCCTTCATATGTTTTGACGAGCCAGTTTACATCCGTGATATATTCGTCATACCCTGATGGATGCCGATATTTCCCCATGTCCATCTTTCGGGAAATTGTGAGGTCAAGTCTTTGCAGAACGTCTCGGCATTTACTCTCTGAGTTTTTTTCACATACCCTTTTAAATGTTGCAAACAGATTTTTGATGTTTTCCTGTAAATATATTAATCAACATTATTAATTCATGGCTCACTTGTAAATTTCTCTCCAAATTTATAAAAGTTTTAGGAACATAAGGCATTTCCAAAAATAAGCCACAACGTTTGTATAATCAATGCATTATATCGCCAACCCTATACAATGGTAATAAATAAAAAATGGATTTCAATCTATTATAAACTAGAAATATTGTTTGCTGAATAATAAGTTCGTTATATTTAAATCAAAAGATAAATAATTATAAACATGCATATCGTTTGGTGGTTCAGCTCACAAACTATAATGGTACGGTACATTAGATAATTGTTAATGATACTGTAGGTCAAATGATTGGATGACATTTGTTCTTCATTTTTAACCATAAGGCAGGGAATGAACTATATTTTTACCATTGCTTGATCTTGAAAAACGTCCTTGTCGTCAAACACAACCGCGGTTTTGAAGAAATTGACAGCAATTTCCATACAGTCTTTATGAAAGGCGACTAGGGCAGAATCTTTCGGATTGATTTCAGCAATCCGCCTTTGCATCTCTTTCTTGTAGATGTCACTGGCTGCTTTAACTGCATACTGGTTCTCAGTATCAGCCATAGCTTTAGCGGCTTCAAGAATCGAAGGTGTCTCGTTCTCACGAATGGAGCTGACGTAATGCATCGTCAAATTACCAAACACTGAAATTAGTTGTTATATAACCTTTCGTTAAGATGTAGTTTATCAAGTGATAAGCAAAGTGAAAACCATGGTTAAGGTATATGTTTTTTCTTTAAATTTACTATCATAACTATTTCTAATACTACTACTTCCTCCACTCCTCCTCCTAATACATTGTACAACAACAACAACAACAACAACAACTACTACTACTACTACTACTACTACTACAACCAATATTACTACTACTACTACTCCTACTACTACTATTGCCACTACTACTACTATTGCCACTACTACTATTACTACTACTAATACTACTAGGACCACTACAACCACTACTACTGGTACTACTGCTACTACTTCTATTACTACTACTACTACTACTATTACTGCTACTACTACTACTACTACTACTACTACTACTACTACTACTACTACTACTACTACTACACTGCGAGCTGTTAAAACTTGGACAAGGCAATACAATCAATACTAATATGAAATACAAAAATGAAATAACTACTCCTGCTGCTACTGCTACTATTATTACTATTACTTTTATTGAAAACCTCTATTACTCCTACTGCTGCTACTATTTTAACTATCACTGCTACTACTACTACTACTACTACTACTACTACTACTACTACTACTACTATAATTCCTTGTACTTGACTACTGCTACTAAGTCCAGATACCGAGGCCTACTCGGATAACGATAACCATCAAGGGGGCTCTCAAACGTTTTATTTATTAAAATATACTATTCAATATCATGGTTAAATTTCAGCAATAATTTGTTCTACACTAACTTCATATTGTTGAAAACGTTGGTTAAGTTTAACATATTTCCTTGCCGCGATTCCTCACAAGCTATTTAGCCTGATATGATATTTCTAGATCTCATTTAAGAACTACCTTCCTTACATGACGGTATCAAGATTCTTGCACCCAAGAAATTAGAGCTGTGAAAAGCGGTTGGGCATTTTTTTTAAAAAATGCATAAAATGTCATATATCTTTGTGCATATGGGAACATTGGAACATTTTCATGATTTCTGGATCATGAAGTTTGGATGATATTGGGAACTGTTTGATGAAGTTATAACAGTTTAATGATGCATAGAGATACACTGCAACATATGGACAGAATTTCAAAAATGAAGGGGTGCCATCAAACCATCGAAATTGTGAAAAAACAACCTGGCCCACCCAATGTCTTTTTCTCGGAACAGGGCATTTTTGGAAAAAGGCACCTTTAGAACCACTGGTAATATATCCAGTGTTCCAGAAGTACATTTCTCTATATGTAGAACAGTACAAAATTAAGACGCTTAATAGAGAGGGGTACTGTTTCGATTGATTATATCTTTGATGGATACGCAATGGTCTGGAAAATGTAATTCGAAAGCAATGTACATCAGTGACATTTAAGTACATGCTAATAAAAATTCAACATACGCGGTTAATTTTTTAATAATTCTGTGAACCTTTGCTTGAATTTAATAACTTTGGTTCAAAAGAAAAGCTGTTAAATTTGTGACTCTTTTCAATAATTAATTATCTAAATTAATAGTATTCTTTTGAATCTAAATTATTTCGGAATGAAAACGAAAAATGTTGGATATTTTACGAGATAATTTTTTTTTGAACAAAAAAGGTAATGTATTCGTTTTAAAAAAAACATTTTAACCACACATCATGGAAATAAAGTACTACTACTTCTGCTACTACTACTATTATTACTACTACTACTACTACTTCTCCCACTACTACTACTAATTCTACTACTACTACTACTGCTAGTTCTACTACTACTCCTTTACCTACAACAACAACTACTATTTCTGCTGCTGCTATTTTTATTTCTTCTACTACAACTTCTACTTCTACCATTATTACTATAACTACTACTACTACTACCACTGTGGCTATAAATTTTACAAATACTATTATTATAATAAATGTAACGTCTACTTCTATTACCATTATTCATATAACAACTACTACTAAATTGTATTACTAATGTTTACTACTAATGATAAGCATTGCTGCCAAATGTATGTTATAGCTAAACTGTCTCATAAATCAATATAGTTAGTGTGATAGAAGTGGCATTAAATATTTCGTCAAGTATTAGATACAATAATCAAGAAAGACTATCGTTTTAAGCAAACGAATTAAATATTCAAAGCATTTCGGAGGAAGCATAATAAAACTCGTTAAAGGAATTTAGTGTACACCACTTTTGTCAACTTAACATTTTATTTCACTCATAACTTACTTCGTCCATTGATGTTACGTCCCGTCTGTAAGGTGTTGGGCCGTCTGCTGTATATATATCTCTTGAACTGTTTCATTGTGTCTAGAAAATCTTCAGAGATGCCTTCATCGGACAAGCTGTCTAATACCTTTAGTTTCTTTGAGATGCATGGTTGTTCGAATAGAAAACATTTCCTTTTCTTGAAATATTTTCTGATCAGCAATCTGTTTCTGTTAAATGTTTCGATATCTTTGCCTTCCTTTCCCCTTTCAACCATGAGACATTCTTCTAAATATTGGTCTGGAGTTGCTGGTTTTCCTGTCCGTGTTACTGGTTCGGTACTGAAGTCTCGCATGGCTACGACAAACACAGGGAAGAAGAAATCCAATAATGCTTCATCAGTCTTGTCACCATTAATCTTTATACTTGATTCGATATGTTGCAGAAATCTGTAATTTCAAAATAAAACAAAATCATACAATAATGTATTGATTGAATGTAAATACTTTTAAGTGCCATGCCATCGGTATGAATTGGGAAATTGGTACGTTGTCTATATGGCTATACAAACTGAATAGAACGTGATCATACGGACACTTGTGCCTAGTAAATGTGTTAATGACAAATTGGTTTATTAAGTCCTTGTAGATGTCGGTATATAATGTTTAACAGCATTTTTTTAGATTGAGATAAATACAACCTTAAAGATGGCCGAATAAAACTGGATCATAAAACGAATCTCAAAAGTTGTTGATTTCCACCCAGTATAAAGGCGAGAATGACCTTGACAAGTCGTCATTTGCGTACTCCTATACAAAAGCAATTACCTGTTAAAATAATTGAAAACAGTCTAATATTTTTGGAATTGAAAGTACCATACACCACACAACTACTGTTGTGTATTAAGACTGTCAGGAACCTGTACCAACACTCTGTACCAACGGTTGCAATGGTTGCAAACATGTTTACACGTATTGAGACATGATATATTCTTGGGGTGGAGATAAAATGCTTTTATTTGTTTCATCTATAAAATAATAATTGCCTATTAAATTGACGTTTTAATAGAAGAACATGTATCTTACAAAACCAAACACTCTTTGATGAATTGATTTAGCAAATTTACCTTAATCTCTCTATAGCTTCCGCATCAAACACACCTTTTGTGTTGTACACCAGAGTACTGCTAAGAAGTGTTGCAAGTGTGAATAGCCACGTGTCTTCTTGCTGGTTTATCTAAATGAAACATATTGACACGTATATTACTTATATATACATAATTGTGTAGGTGCATGGTGTATGTCCATGTATTTAGGAAAACTATGGCTTAAGATAACTATATACATAGACAGATAGATAGATAGGTAAGTATGTAGATAGATATACAGTAATTCGACAATAAGACTCACTTTGTACGTGTCTCCAATCCCCTCAGTGTCCATTAACACAAGCACCTGCCCCTCTTGCGTTGGGTGTGGTCTACACCATATCCATATGCCTTTTGTTTCGGCGTTGGTGGTATGACCAACAACAAACCCTGCAACAAATCGAGGAAAGGATACATTTGTATAAAATTCATCAATACTTATCGTGGTGACAATGCCATGTGTGCATTAGTATAATGACATGTAAAAAGAAAAAACCGATGCATCACCAAACCTTTTCATTGTAAACATATGGCGGATTGCAACAAATAACCGAACAATCCAATCCGTTTAATAATATATGAATTAAAAAAAAACATAACTGTGCTTGATAAGTGCATATATTATATGTGCTGCTTTCTGACTTTATTGCACTCTAATTGGTTTTAATACATTTTTTTTCAAAATAACTTATTTATTTTAATCAAACGTCGGATCGATTACTGGTGGGTTTTTGTCCGGAGTTTTTTTTCCAAACGCACTTCCATAGTGTTTTAGTCAAAAGCATGCAAATATTTCGGATGATTCGAATTTCTCACTTACCACCCCTTAGTAAAGGCAGCAAGGTAATTGCTTCCAAAAAACTAGAGCTGTGCATATCGGTTTGGCATTGTTTTTGTTCAAATGCTTAAAATAGATCTTTTGTACATATAAAAATATTCGAACATTTTCATGAGTGCTACCAAGTTTAGATGCCATTTGGAACTGTTTTTGGTGAATATATAACTGTTAATGCATAGTGATACACTACAAAAAAAATCAGAATTGGCAAAAATTAAGGGGTGTCATCAAAACATCAAAATTGTGAAAATGCAACCTGTCAACCCCATATTTTTTCTTGCATATTTGGACCAACCTAGGACAATCTATGGAAACAAGACACTTTTAGAACCATTGGCAATGTGTTAAATGTTCCAGAAGTGCATGTCACTATATGTAGAACTATAAAATTAATTAGTGTATGAGTCGTAGAGTAGTCGGTACCGTGTAAAGGAGAAATCATACCCAGTGCTAATAAAATATCTCACTGAACTTCTGTGTTAACCAGTGATTCAAATTCATGTAAACCTGTGCACTTGGTACCTTTCTGTTGTTCTGCAAGTCTGTTAAGAAGAAAGGACTTTCCATGACGAAATCTTCCCGTGACTGCCACAACATTTAGAGGATGCTCAATTTTGCTAAGCTCTGCAATTGTGTCTGTATGACAGCAGAATTTTCCATCCTTGTCTATACTTACAAGATGCATAGGGTTGGTAAATAACTTAGAGTCGCACATTACACTGAAAACAATAAAACAAAGTAAACTTTAAAACGGGATAAAGAAACAGTGGTTTCAGCTGACTGGTCGATAACTAAATAAGATACAGTTCATTAGAAATGTTGAAATTATACGTTTTGATATAATGGCACATTGAACAGCATAAATTATTTACAACGTGAACTAACGTATATTTGTTTTAAACAAACACAACTTTAAAGAGACTACTCGGTTATCAGGAAAAAAAACTTTATAAATGTCTTAAAAATAAAATATCGAATTTACTAAAACGTGACAAAATATTTGAATAGGACTTGAACGAATCCCTAAAAAAGACAGCACTTAAATAATGTTTGACGACCTTCGCAACGTCTTTCTGACTCTTTCAGACGAAACAAGTTCAACTATGTGTAAACCTGTATAACGGAATAAGTTGCAGTTAAAATGAAATCACCTGACTCATTCAATACGTCACAAAATATGTTGCAATTTTATTTATTTTAGTCTAACTTAGGCGCATAGCCCAAGTAAAATATATTATTTTGGCATGTTTAAACAGATATCCTTATAGCAATATGGGATCAGTTAGTAAATATGTGCATAATATATAGAGAAAATATATTTAAGCCAATTTTTAAAGTTATGAAAATCACGATATATTCCCTTAAACAGCAAAAACAAAACGGACAATTATTAAAAACTAAGAAGAGACATTGAAAGAGCAGTCCGGTAGAATATTGTACACTCATAAAACAAGGATAAGTTAAGCACAGACTAGCAAATAACAATGCATACAATATACAAGGTACTGTTGTTATCCATAATCAAGAAACATATCTGCGCAACATATCCAATACATTGATATATAACGATTTAAATTTTACACGAATCATCGCTACGTTCAATACTATCCCTTGAAGTCATATTGTAAATTGTACAATGTATTGTATTTTGTTGTGTTGTGCTGCTGCTACTGTTGTTGTTTTTGTTGTTGTATGGTGATTACCATTGCTTTCAACTTTTTTTGCAGTTATATTGCGACGATGTCTACGTTATGGGAGAGCTTTTAAACTGCATACCACGCTAAAGTAATACTTTTTAACAAATTACATATCTTTTAAACAAAACAATGAGTCCAGTATGTTTGTAAACTGTGAACATATGCAGAAAATAAAGTTTTATACCTTGCGTTTTCTATTGACCTATGTTCTGGAATCCTGGTTTTTTTAAATCTAGGCATAGGAAGATCAGTACTGAAATAGAGATACTGTTATATGACTTTGTCATTTTATAAACAGGTTAAATATATTTCATTGTTTCATGTTATTAATAATAGTTCGTCGTATGCAATTTTAACTTCAACTTGAGCAGCTGTGATATACGTACATGTATATAAAATATAACAAATTTCCAATATAGCAAATATAACATATGTACAATGTAGCACATGTAACAAATGTTCAATATAGCACATGTAACAAATGTTCAATATAGCACATATAACAAATGTCCAATATAGCACATATAACAAATGTCCAATATAATACATTTAACAAATGTCTAACATAAAACATATAACAAATGTCCGGTATAGCACATATAACAAATATTTAATATAGCAAATATAACAAAAATGTCCGATATAGCAAATATAACAATTGTCCAATATAGCACATAAAACAAATGTCCAATATAGCACATATAACACATATCCAATATAGCAGATATAACATATGTCCAATATAGCACATATAACAAATGTCCAATATAGCACATATAACACATATCCAATACAGCACATATAACAAATTTCAATTATAGCACTTAAAACAAAAGTCAAATATAGCACATATAACAAGTGTCCAGTATAGTACATATAACACATATCCACCAATATAGCACATATAACAAATGTCCAATATAACACATATAACAAATGTCCAATATAGCACATATAACACATATCCACCAATATAGCACATATAACAAATGTCCAATATAGCACTTATAACAAATGTCAAATATAGCATATATACCATATGTCTAATATAGCAAATATAGCAAATTTTCAATAAAACAAATATAACAAATGACCAATAGAGCACATATAACAAATGTCCAATATAGCACTAATAACACATATCCAATAAAGCACATAAAACAAATGTCCAATATAGCACATATAACACATATCCAATATAGCACTTATAACAAATGTCCAATATAGCACATATAACACATATCTAATATAGCACATATAACAAATGTCCAATATAGCACATATAACACATATCCAATATAGCACTTATAACAAATGTCCAATATAGCACATATAACACATATCCAATATAGCACATATAACAAATGTCCAATATAGCACATATAACACATATCCAATATAGCACTTATAACAAATGTCCAATATAGCACATAAAACACATAACCAATATAGCACATATAAGAAATTTCCAATATAGCACATATAACACATATCTAATATAACACATATACCAAATGTCTAATATAGCACATATAACACATATCCAATATAGCACATATAACAAATATCCAACATAGCACATATAACAAAAGTCCTGTATAGCACATATAACAAATATTTTATATAGCAAATATAACAAAAATGTCCAATATAGCAAATATAACAATTGTCCAATATAGCACATAAAACAAATGTCCAATATAGCACATATAACACATATCCAATATAGCACATATAACACATATCCAATATAGCACATATAACAAATGTCCAATATAGCACATATAACACATATCCAATATAGCACATATAACACATATCCAATATAGCACATATAACAAATGTCCAATATAGCACTTATAACAAATGTCAAATATAGCATATATACCATATGTCTAATATAGCAAATATAGCAAATTTCCAATAAAACAAATATAACAAATGTCCAATATAGCACATATAGCAAATGTCCAACATAGCACAAATAACAAATGTTCAATATAGCACTTATAACACATATCTAATATAGCACATATAACAAATGTCCAATATAGCACATATAACACATATGCAATATAGCACTTATAACAAATGTCAATATAGCACTTATAACAAATGTCAATATAGCACATATAACACATATCCAATATAGTACATATAACAAATGTCCAATATAGCACATATAACACATATCTAATATAGCTCATATACCAAATGTCTAATATAACACATATAACACATATCCAATATAGCACATATAACACATATCCAATATAGCACATATAACAAATGTCCAATATAGCACATATAACACATATCCAATATAGCACATATAACACATATCCAATATAGCACATATAACAAATGTCCAATATAGCACTTATAACAAATGTCAAATATAGCATATATACCATATGTCTAATATAGCAAATATAGCAAATTTCCAATAAAACAAATATAACAAATGTCCAATATAGCACATATAGCAAATGTCCAACATAGCACAAATAACAAATGTTCAATATAGCACTTATAACACATATCTAATATAGCACATATAACAAATGTCCAATATAGCACATATAACACATATCCAATATAGCACTTATAACAAATGTCCAATATAGCACATATAACACATATCCAATATAGTACATATAACAAATGTCCAATATAGCACATATAACACATATCTAATATAGCTCATATACCAAATGTCTAATATAACATATATAACACATATCCAATATAGCAGTTATAACACATATCCAATATAGCACTTATAACATATGTCCAATATAGCACTTATAACAAATATCAAATATAGCATATATATCATATGTCTAATAAAGCAAATATAGCAAATTTCCAATAAAACAAATACAACTAAATCTAATAAAACAAATATAACACAAAGTGAAAACTTCAAACGTTTTGATATTATTTTACATTATCATGGTGTCTGATGAAGTTGACTATGATTTATTTGAGTGGTAAAATAAAAACATATAGCACATGAATACTTCTTAACGATATTCCTTTTGTCATTTGGAACAGTATGTAACCAATATTCTAGATCAAATCGCATAAAAATTGAACCACATGATTTGTATTTTACGTCAAAACATAAATTGTAATTGTAAAATAAATTGAAATTCTATTTTGATTAGTGTAACCTGGGCGCAAATAAGGAAATCCCTTATCAGTATATTAGTATGGCTCGATGAAATATTCATGCATATACTTACGGCGATAAAGGCTCAGTGAGTATATAAAGGCACAATACCTTGGAACAAGTGTAATATATGGAAAACTACTGATACTCTTTCTTTAGTTTACTTTATAAACAGCGAATTATGCAAGCTAGTCCAAATATGGAACATTATATCTCCCGAATCAGGTCTATTAGCCACCAATGAAAAAAAACAGGGAATTTTATTCCTGGCAATTGGACGCATACTACACTATGACGTCATTCAAACTTTCCCTG
This sequence comes from Panopea generosa, assembly GCA_029582155.1. NCBI lineage: Eukaryota > Metazoa > Mollusca > Bivalvia > Adapedonta > Hiatellidae > Panopea > Panopea generosa. The sequence goes on from CM055896.1 coordinate 33,407,816, forward strand.
ATGCAACCGACCAATCAACGTTTTCCATTGTGCTGATATTTAACTGATCCAAATTGGGAGAGCTGTTTCCGTCCATAAGACTTTGCAAACAATGTATCTTGTTGTGTAACTGATTATTACCTATGGATATCACTATATCGATAATAACCCGTTAATTTAAATCACTGATATAGGTTTATTGACGTCAGTTGCATGCTACACTACTTCATTAGAATCGACCTTCTTAATCAATAACAAATTGAATAGCATATACGTAACAGAATCATAAATAAACAAACCTGCACTTTGCCTTTCCCTCGAATTTTGCTTTTGTAGATTCAAACGACATGATGATGGTAATATTTCGACACCTGGTAAAACAAATATATCTGTTTTGAACATTTATGAATTCACAGAAGGGACCTCAATATAGAATGACTTATCGGCAATATTAGCTGATGTGGCTATACATATATAAAACATGGTCGCTATAAGTTAGTGTTAAAGGTCTCTTACGCCAAAGAAATTAGAGCTGTGTAAAGCGGTTGGGCATTTTTTTTTTGTTAAAAATGCATAAAATGTCATATTTCTTTGTCCATATGGGAGCATTGGAACATTTTCATTTTGGGTGACATTGGGAACTGTTTGATGATGCTATAACAGTTTAAAGATGCGTAATGATACACTGCAACAAATAGGCAGAATTGTCAAAAATAAAGGGGTGCCATCAAACAATCGAAAGTGTGAAAAAGCAACCTACTCAACCCCATGTTTTTTTCTGCATAATTTGACCAACAAAGAACTATCTATGGGAATAAGGCACTTTTATAACCGTTGGCAATGTATCTAGTGTTCCAGAAGTGCATGTCTCTATATGTAGAACAGTACAAAGCTCTGCTATCCAGTTTTCGATATACCGACCGCCAAACTGTCACGTTTCATTTTAATGGTATGGCGTATGACTGTCATTTTTGTTTTTCTGTCACTTTTTTCTCCTCATTGTTGATATATATGCAGCTGGGTCTGGCTAATACACAGTATCTACATACTCTTGGACATTCTGGTAAATGGTAAAATGTAACATCTTTGAAATGACACGAAACAATTTCGCGTAATATTTTCTCAGCATTTAGTTAACCGGTGCTTAAAACTTTTGTACAATCATCTGATTTCTTTCGGTTGTTCTTCTGACTTTTTTTTCAAATAAATATACATGATGCTTGCTATAGAACATAGATTTTTCTCATTGAAATTGATGTTTTTTCACCATCTGTTATTGAATGTGTACACTATTTTTCTCCACATTCAACAGTATAGCATTTTCCAATATGACAATTTCTAATATTCATATAATTATTGCAACAAATCTATTTGAATGGCCCATTTTCTTGCTTGATAGTGGCTTTCATGCACACTTTACTTTCATTTGCTATTTAGATTGTTAAAATGAACAAAATAGTATTGGAATTTAATATATGCCTAATAGTTACCTCAATTGGTAAGGGATCTATTCATAGTTGATAACGAATCTAATGCATGCACACAAATATGTTATTCATTCATGTATTGAAAAAGGGGGCATATGCAAATTATTGCTGGGTACCTACAAACATCAATATTTGTTAGTATAGATATAAAAAAAGTCAAATACAAAGTTTTGCAACAAAACAGAGCATTATTTGCAGCAAAAACAACTATTTATCCATATATGGTCATGTATTTCGACACTTAAGTTATGTAATGTTGCATATACATGTATAATAAAATGAATATGCAGTCAGATAGATAAACTATAGGAGACAATACAAGGACATTTTCAAAGTATTTCTTTTTCTTGAATTATTTTATTAAGGTACAATGGCTAATGTTTTTTGGCAGTTTTTCGTGTTTTCGAGTCGTCCGAAACTGATTGATGCATATGCGACCGCCATCTTATTTTGGTGCATGAATTCGAAAATAGTTGTGCGATGAATTCAAAAGGCGTATTTTTATATTTAGAAATGGTAAAGGTTTGTTAGACAAAGATTTCAGTCACATGTCATGACAATTTCTACACTTCAAGGTCTCACTCAAGAATACTTGAAGGTAGCAAGATTCTTACGCCAAAGAAATTACAGCTGTGTAAAGCGGTTGGGCATTTTTTTTTTGTTAAAAATGCATAAAATGTCATATTTCTTTATCCATATGGGAACATTGAAACATTTTCATGATTTCTGCAAAGTTTGGGTGACATTGGGTACTGTTTGATGATGCTATAACAGTTTAAAGATGCGTAGTGATACACTGCTACAAATGGGCAGGATGTCAAAAATGAAGGGGTGCCATCATACCATCGAAATTGTGAAAAAGCAACCTGGTCAACCCTAGTTTTTTTTCTGCGTAACTGGACCAACAGAGGACTATCTATGGGAATAAGGTACTTTTAGAACCATTGGTTATATATCCAGTGTTCCAGAAGTGCATGTCTCTATAAGTAGAACAGTACAAAATTAATTGTTGTGTGAGACGTTAGATCGTCCGCATTGCATATACTGGCGTTGTTGTGTTTTTTTTAAAATCATCTTGGTCTTTGTCATATTAATACATCTTTTATTTTAATTTTTCAACAAATTACAAGTTATACATCTAGTTGTATTTGGCGGAGGACCTCAGCATGAAACTGAGTAGAACCACCATCTCTCCGCAAGTAACTGGCAATCTTTCTCACATGAAGTTTTTGGAGCGAGCTGGGCTCGAACCTTAACATTGTGATATATTGAGACGGAACCTTAGACCACTCAGCCACGGCGCATCCATTAAAATACTTCTTTTTATTAAAGACTTCAAAACGATACAATATCTAATAGTTGACACTTAATAATTGAATGAAAATATATTACTGTCCAGTCTATGTTTACGTAGAGTTTGTTATAAATGAAGGATGACGTTAATGTAGGAGCAGTATATTACTGCGTATAAGGAACTATTAAGATAGTTACGCTATGATTTACAGCAATACCAAGAGTTCGAAGAGTTAACTAAGTGTTAATGAGATGAAGATAAGCAAAACTGATGCCGATATTATTTTGCCAGTATAGTTGTGAAGTCTTTGTAAAACATTAATTTATTTCAATTACCTTTATAATTGCACGAAATCATAAAATCTGACAAAAAAACATTACAATCATACGAGAGCATAACCAGGAAAGGAAATGCATGAAGGCTTTCACATGAAACAACATAAACTGCTAACATAACGACAACAGGACGGAACGTTACAGGTTCTCCATCAACGCACAAAGGCAGCAAACTAATATAAAAATTGAATACAGTCATAAACAAATAAACATGTAAATTAAATCTAGTATCTAGAAAAAATGTAGAACTGAAATGATTAAACACACTATACATGTTAGACTCATCTTGCGACATGCACGAATGTGACCATATTCTCCCTACCACTTTTAACGTCGAATCACACATTGATATTGGCATCGATAACTATACCACAATTATGAAGAGGACAAAAATAGAAGCAAATGGACATGAGTACATTAGATTACGCCTACCACTCAGAGATGGCTTGCAATGGAAATATTACCTGGAAATCACAATTGAACTCGTTCAATTGAATGTAAGTACAACACTTAAGAAATATGAAAACGCAACACAAGAAGAGATATTAAATTGCAACACATTTAGCACGAGTGCATATATCCATATTCTACAGAATTTATTATCTGTTGGTGTTATTGGTTGTTTACTTGAGATGTTACTGAATAGTTTGGTACCTTCTTTATTATTACATTTGTATTTCCCATTTTAAAGTAAATCCCTTCCTGTATTGCGTTTTTATATAGCTTGAGTTGATTGAATATTTAGCGTCTTTCTATGCCATTTAGAGCTAACAGACGATCAGTTAACATTACCACTTTCTCCTGGGATCCTGAAAGGTTAATAAGTACTGAACAACACCCCATCTGCGCAAGTAACTGATAACTTTCCCACTTAAATCAGCGGTGAGAGACGAATGATAATGACAATGTCGTATATCAATCATCGCGGAGGCTGTTACCGGGCGGGGATTCGAACTCACGACCCCTGGAATGAAAGTCAGACGCGTAACGGACTGAGCTTATCGGGCCAAGCTTGAGTGTAAATGATAAAATATCATCAAATACCAAATGTACATGTATGTGTCCTTTCTCTCCATAAACTTGAATCCAAAATACAAACTATAATGGTATTACATACTAACGCCTGTGGATATCGAGTGCGTTTTGATAATAACGGAATAAACCAAATATGTGTTATTGTTAGGTAACAATAGAAATAAATGCACCATTAAACATTATTCAGTTGTAATTGATCAATACACATTACATTGTTACCGATTGCAGCGGGCCCATTTAAATATAAACAAGACGCGTCGTAATCAATATAGCCTGCAAATTTAACATTTATTGCCGCAGCTGTTACAACCTGTCTACCAGAAATACAATATTTGGAAGCAGCAATTCTAATAAAACATTATAAAAGAACCAGTTTGAAGTACCGAATCAGTATAAGAAGAAAAACAGTCTCGGATTCATTAAGTCTGTGCATGAAGGATAATGCAACAATAATGGCCCTATCCTCTGGCTCCAGGTATAGGATGACTTTTATCGACCACCACATGGCACAATAGACTGCCTTTATGATAAGCATTATCATCTTGCTACAGCTCGAACAGTTTCTCTTTTCAAACAGTAATGAATGGACTCCGTGATTCCAAGGAATTGGAAATAACAATACTATTGAGTCGATGGACAGGGTCATTGATTTTGTGATAGTCTATTGTTATTGTCAATATTTCAATGATACAACAATCACGTGGACACACAGAACAAAGGAAACAGCCATGAAAGCATGAAAAACGCAGACACTGTTTCATCTAGTCTGTTCATGATGGATAATTGCAACATGCAACACCCACCACGCCCCCTTGCTACGGCTCAAGCAGTGTGTTCCTATTTTAGCACAATACTGAAAAAGCGCCATAATTCCAAGGAATTAGATTTTATAGAACCGCTTGGTAAAAGTATAGGACGACGTTTACGGCAACCAGACAGTAGGTAAGGCTGATGCTGTGATAGTCAATGATATAACAATATATGGATCCAAACTCTGTCAAGACAATAACAGACTGAATAAGTTACATGATTCCAGTATATCAACCATAGTACATGTAACAGCAATAAATAACAGTACGCGCTGACGCTGACGGGCCTGAAAACTTGAATTGGTTATTTATATTTTCAGGCATGTTGTTTCTATAAAATTTGAACTCGGTTAGCTCAGTCGGTAGCGCGTCTGATTATAAAGCCTGGGGCTGTGAGTTCGCATTGTTTTTTTCGAGCACCGATTAACATTCAATGATCCAAGCAAAAAGGGGTTATGTTAATTGATCGCCTGTCAGCCCTCGATGGCACAAACATGTCAAGCAATTAAAAATGGAAGGAATATATTCAACGTAATAAACCAAAACGCGTGTTTTGCCTTTCTCCTTCCGCTGTATGCAATCAGCAAATCTTTATAAAGACAGTGTGTATCGTATGTCGTCTGAATTTCAATAGTGAATAACACAACTTCCCATTAATCAATAGAAAAGTTGTCAGTTTAATATTACAGGTAAAACATATCGTTGCATATAGCCCAGCAAATGGTTTCATGGTGACTGTATTGATTTTAAATTGGTATAATGCTCTAGAAAAAAGAAAAAAAAAACTCTGATTTGAGGTTTATGTTTAGAATGCATACCGTTTAATTAATGATAGTTACAGTCTGTATTTTTGTTATACTTGAGAACGGTTGTAAACATGTTATCGGGCCCAGGTATACGATACAGGTAAGGCACGTAAAATGTATATATATGTAAGTAATACTTATGAATTGGCTGCATAACAAACTGTGTTTACCCGCTTTACATAGTCCGTGCAATAATGAACCTAAATATCAACTTAATTTGAATCGATTATAGATTGCATTTCTTTCAATAAAACTCAAAGTAGCAAATAATATTGATAATACGTATAACTGAAATAGGAAAGCAATATTAAAGTATTGCATATGTAGCAACGCATGCGACTTGATGGCACTTATAAATTCCACTTTCTTTTCTTTACCAATTTCTACTTTCATTCAAAATTACAACGACAGTTTTAAATGTTTTATTAGACGAGCGTTTGATTGGCAAACATTTTACTAGATTGTCTATAGATATAATATACACTAACTGTATTAACTAGATTATCTGATGAAATGACGCGTTGAAAGCATAAGATAATAGAATACAGCAGACTCGATTTAACTGAATCTGTTCATGATTGGTTATGGAATATGCAGTACAATTGGCGCCCCCTGGCACCAGATTCAACTGTAGTGTTTATTCGAATAATAATGACGATATAAAACACTCGTTTTGCATATAAGGTTTGACGCAATCATTTGAATGACTCAATGGTATTCTAAGCGATTGTTAAACAAGAGTTTAATAGCGTTATTCAATTTTTGAGCCGAAATATTATCGAAGGACGCGTTTATAAGATATGTATTTAAATAGTTTTATATATTTTATAAACCAAGCTATAGTTCTTTAGTACAACGCTCAGTTTCGAATAAAATCCAATAGAATACTACCGTTTTACATATTTTATATTTATATATGAATACAATTTCATTCTGTTATTTCAACATTTAGCATCGTAAGTATCTCTTTCTTGCATCAATATTTTATAACCATTTTTATGAAACAAAGTCGTTCAAATCTTAGCCTTAGGCTCGAGCAATTCTGAATTTGATTATTTGACTTACGTTAATATATTGATTATTGTCACCATCGAGACGGGCTAAGGGCATCCAAGGTATGCTTAAAAAATAAAATCACTATTGATTGGTGTTTAGATTATTGGAGTTTAGGTATGTAAAATTTGAATATAGAATGTAACTACTATTGATATTAAATCTCAGTACGTTAAATTGAACTTCATTAGTGATTAATGAGTGGAACCGGCTATGGAACATTTCCAATAATCTAATAATCCTTTTATAAGGAAGCAATTATGTTCGATTTCTGATGCAGCCGGATGCTCACCCAATAGCTAGTTAAATTGATGGGTAACATACATAACTGTATTATATAACCTCATGTTGCCATTACTGTAAATGGATTGCGTATAATAAAAGATACACATATAACATATCAATTTATTTTCACTATTAAGTTACTTAACGTGCTCATAGTTTTCTTGTTTTTAAAACCAATTAACCGCTGCCGGTGTCAACTGATTAGAAAACGAAGTTATTAATTACGTTTCTATACAACATAATCTATTTAAAACCGCGTCGTAACGCCTTATGCAGGGATTATAATTATAGCATTAGATAGACAAAATACAATGCAAGTCTCAAGTATGCTCGTAATGCTGTTTACTTGCATACATGAAACGTGCAACCGAGCAGCTTGAACAACATTGCAAAATATCTGGTTCGCATGTCCGTTGTGCAATGGATGCTTGCGCGAAGAAGACACACCTGGGAGTTTGTATTTACTCTCCACGTCTGACATTGCCACGTATACTATACTGAAGTCGCTGCTCATGTCCTTATCAAAGGTATAAAAAAATACATACACACAGTGTTACATAATTAAATTATTTCCAAAATAATAAGCAAAGAAAATTCTAGATTACCTTGTTAAACTCTCCTTCTCCTTGTGTTTGATCTAATTTACTATTTAAACGTTCAAGGCAATTAATACCGCAGTCGACTGTATGAATGTATTCTAGTTTAAGTTTCGCATGAGCTATATCGAAACATTATGTATAGCTGTTTCGTTGCCGTGACGTACACAGCGACGACAAACAAAGGTATTTCAACGTTATAGAAATTATATTAGACATTATATGTAACCAATTGTTGTGCTTTTTTTTAGCAAAAACATATCGAAGATTGGTTTTGTTTTATATTTCGGTTGATTTAACAACCAGTCCGGTAGAACCATATGAAAATGATATAATTGCCAAAAGCACACACAAAGCCAAGCTTTATGAATTGTACGAATATTTGTAAAGAACAATATGTAGGTTGCCGTCTGACAACAAAGAACAAGGTCATCCGTGTTATCGTATTGCACTACCACGTTTTATCTAATCGTTATTGATACTTAAAGATTGATGTAACTCTCAATTTACTGTTAAAAGACAATTCAAGATATCAATTAAACAATGGTCTGGACCAAAGCTGACGCTTGTAAGATAATAATGTAATTATATAATTACCTTTTATTATTTAAGTTGAGACTATGTGTGGTATGACAAAGCCATAGCCTTCATTAAACGGATTTTCATTACCACAATGGGAAAATATGTTTGTTCATAAATGCATTGATATCTTCGCACATATCTATCGACCGTTCTTATACTGACAGATGATATAATTGTCCGAGTACATACGATTGAATTGGAAATTGTACGATAATTTCTTTCAGCGAAGTAATTAATTTGCATATTAGAGTTACTGATCTGCAAATTCAGATAGAAAACATGTTTTAGTTACGTTTAAGATTGGTATCGGTCGTTATAAATGCATGGACGGTCATAAGAATTCACGAAAATATTCGTCATCCATTTACAAATTGTTTTATTCTTTACAAAAGAAATATCTTCAGATGATTACTGGTTATGCCGCTTTAAATATCGAGGGCTCAGTGCAACACTAGTATATTTACAGTTTTGGTATATACTGAGTATATACTGAGTAGACTAATGTTGAACTAAATTTTCGATGTATATCTAGATAACAGTGTGCAGACATTTTAAATAGTACGTTAACCATATGCAAATTACAGTGATTATGTTGTTGAGGTATTACTATTTGAATGTACTGGATTAGTTAACTAAATTACTATAATCATTGTTGAACAAACAAATAATAACCAGGGTTAACAATATTGAAAAAAATATTTACATACTCTTTCACATATATCAAGCATAAAAACAATAATACAGTAACATTACTTAATAGAAGATAGCACAACATTACTTTGCATTCATTTAATAGTTTATATCAATAAGTGTATGCATTAATATACGAGATACAACTCCGAATAAGGTACCCAAATGTAAATTACACAATTCTGTCCCTTTCTGTACTGTACCCCATACTAAATATCATAAGTTTTAACATAATTCTTCGGGAAACATTTCCGGAAAAGTGTTGAAATATTGTTTTAATTAATTAATATTGATTAAAATTAAATCGATTATTGATTAATCTATTGTTCCAATACATATCTCATGCATTGGGATAAGTCCACAAGAAGCAAAATGTAACACTAAACAACAACGTACAATTTGAAGTTTGCAGAACGGATCCAGGTTCTTACGATTTGGTCCGTTGAGTAGCAATGTTGTAAAAGCCGCATTTGAACACGTTATTTGGTCAGTTGCTACAACTTAAAGTTTGGATGACGTCACAGTTTAGTCAGATTTAATTGCTATTAAACCCCAAACTTTTCTATAAAAAGAAATGGGAGGAGCCTAATTTCAAATGGTGGCTTTTTTTGCAACAATGTTGAATTGGCAGATGTTTTTCTGTAAAACATAGTAACAAATATGTCAATATTTTCAAAAAGAAGTGCATTTGTAGGGACATATTTTGTCTTTATAAAAATGCCCTTTATTCACAAAAGCTCCCTGAAACAAAGTAGTAGTAGTCCTTACAAAATTGAAATATCAATGAAAATTTGCTAAATATTTGAATTTTGAACCACGTTTGACCCTTGTCACGTGGTGTAAACAGCAACACTTGTTTGGAGATGTGTATAACCTACTTGTGAGGAGCCATGCAGTGTTTGATATCTCAGAGTAGAATAATGTGTTTGACTTTTATTTTGTGAATTACATGTTTAGGAAGATCAATCTTCATAATATTTCTGCCTTTTTCATATACATGTATAAACAAATGATTATACATTGTAGTTTTTGGCTTATCTCAGATACATGCATACTTGCTCTTTTATTTGGATGCAAATAAGTTACAATTCACACTTACCTTGGCTGATCATTGTTTTAAATCCCATAATTCACAATAGCTTCCTTTTGGAAAGAACGTTTAGTTTTGTGTTTAGCAAATGAATGTCATTTTATTGTTTATACAGTTCTTATGTCACAGCCTTCAATTAAAAACACTTAGTGCTATATAGGTGGCCTTGGATGTTTGTGTATGAACCATGTACTAGGTTCAAAACACAATTTGGCATAGTTTAGATCTTGGTTGGTTTAATATTCTTTGCTTTTTTTCTAACATAATGAAGTAGGAACCAAACTCCTACATTTGAAAACATATTCCAGTATTGTCTGTATCTACGTTTTGGTAAATGACTGTTTCTTTGATTAGGAAATGAAAATTCACCTAGCCAAAACTGATGTTGAAATGAACGGACATGAAAACTATATCCATAACTGTTGTACAGGAATGTATTTATTTTCATGGTCATCATCAACATCATAATCACGTCATCATTTTCCCCATCTGTGCTTCTATTTTGTCCTGATTGCCATTTGACAATAAATATTCCTTTATGTTCTGTGTCTAACTATAGTTATTTTCATCAACATTAATTGACCAGTCTGATGTAACTAAATGATCCTCAAAATCACACTCATTATAATTAAATAAATGAAATAATATACAAAACTTTTCCCTCGAAACTTTCAAAGTATTTCCACGATTTTCTTCAATTTGTAAGTTTTGCCAGGGAAATTGTGAACCTAAATGGAATTGGTCATTCTATAATGTCAAAGGGGTTTCTTTATTTTTCAATCTTTGTATGTTTTATCTCACAAATAATTGTTTGCCCTTTACTTGTGTCCAAGTAATTTATTTACAATTAATTACAACATGTATGCCCGTTTGATATACGTCCATAATAAATCAGATAAACTATTTTTCATAAATAACTTTTATTCTCTCTAGGTAAATAATGTACTAATCCATAGAACTTGACCCAAATAATTTCACTTTATCTCTTTGATCATGACCAGAGATGTGTTATACATGTATGTAACCCAGCATGAAACTGTAAATTGGATGTACATGTACCTAATTAGCAAATTTGTTTATTATGCATGCAGATAAGATGGCCATTGCGATCTATTTGAATGCTGTGTTTGTTGTAGTAAGTCTGGGGAAACCTTTATTGCAATCCATAATACTGAGGAACCCGTACATACAATAAACAGTTGTTGTTTAAAACAACTTGCAACAGGCAGTATCTTCTATGGCTATGCTGGTAGTTACAGCTTATGTTGGACATGAGTATTATCAAATAACTGATGTAAAATTGTGGGCTGCTAGTGATAAGCCCCGCCTATAATGCTGTGTGTAGCATCTACCGGCGATGGGCCTTGCGTGACAGGCATATAATTCCCTGCTTTTTCATTGGTGGTTAATAGACCTGATTCGGGAGATATATAAACTAATACAATTTTATACCCCAAATGCGAAATATGTTGGGACTACATAGTAGTTACGCTCATCCGTCCGTCCGTCCGTTCGTCCGTCCGTCTGTGGACAAATTTTGTAATCGCTATAAGTCCACAAGAAGCAAATGTAACACTAAACAACAACATACAATTTGAAGTTTGAAGAACGGACCCAGTTCTTACGATTTGGTCCATTGAATAGCAATGTTGGAAAAGCCATATTTAAGCATGTTGATTGGTCAGTTGCTTCAACTGAAAGTTTGGATGACGTCAGAGTTTAATAAGATTCAATTGCTATTAATTGCGAGACATGCATAGACTTCCATGCTTTTTCGTTTGTGGTTAATAGAACTGATTCAGGAGATATATAAACTAATACAATTTATACCCCAAATACAAAGTATGTGGGGGCTATATAGGACTCACGCTCGTGCACACGAATGGGTAGTAAAGTGTCTAGGGTTAGTAATTCTTTTAAACGGTTGAAAAGCAGTTGAAAAATAATTATGTGGCTGTTGCTAGAGTCTTAAAAACAGCTTTTATGTGGCTTTTTATCTTTTGGGTGGCTAAACTTTAGCCACACAAGTAATAAGCTTGGTTCAGAGAAGCCACTCAAATACCCATTCGTAGGAACGTCCGTCCGTCCGTCTGTGAACACATTTTGTCATCGCTATTTCTCAATAACCATTGCCCGGAATTCAATAGAACCAAACATAGTTGTGCATATTACAGGCTCATTCTGCGAGAATGATTTGTCAATGGGTATGGCCCTTTGACCTTTTCATACATATTTTTTTGTGGTCGCTATTTCTCTGCAACCATTGGCCGGAATGCAATAAAACTTCACAAGAGTAATTGATACAAAGTCTAGTTGTGTATATCGTCGGCATGTTGCGCGTGAATAATTTTTTAATGAGCTATACCCCTTGAAATATTTCATTCTTTATAGGAATTAAGATGTTGCTAACTCGATCATTAAAAATGAGTTCTTTTATAATGGAGATACTAGTATGTTCGTATTCAATAACGGTTAAAATGTCCATGTAAAGTGCATATCCGGGGCAGTGCTAAGAATAATATGTAAGGATCAATCAGGAGCAGATATATTTTCTCTAGGACCAGCAATATGATAGTGAGTGATATCGGCAGCAAGATTTATGTTACCGATGGTAAGAAAGGTATGTTCGTTCGTGATAAAGAGTGGATAGAACTGTCGCGATCTTCTGTTGCCGTGTTGTCACATGTATATGGAGTATGTACTACTGATGGAGGTGGTAATGTGTTTGCATGCGGTTTTAATTCTAACAATGTTTTACAAATTGGACCGAGCAGTGATAAGGTTGCTGTTATATGTCAGTCAAATGGCCTTTTAGGTCCTCTGTCAGTGTGATAAGATAGGTAAACATCTAGAATGATAGTTACAGACAAAAGTAGACCACTCAAGGTTCTTACTTTGAACAACCGTGCATATACTGGAGTCGTATGTTCAACGATGTATTTGTTGAAGCGTCCGTATTATCCATATGTCCTTAATATGAGAGTCTTATATATTAGTAATGCTGGAAGCGGATACAACATGTTGATTTTAGAGTTGAGTCAAACCCTTGAAAAAATACATTGGTGAATTAAAAGATTAGATTATGGTGACAACGCGTTTGGAATATATCATAATACAATATATAAACCCAAAACAAAAACGTATTACGTTACTCCTACGTTACTCTCGAACACATTCAAACCGACCCGAAGCAAAATTATTCTACTTACAAAATCTCAAAATCTATGCTCGAGTAATCCCCCTTGTCAATAAGCATAACGCTGCATGCATACGTAGATAGTTGTTTTAAAAACACATTTAAATAATTAACGCATGTTTATTAGGTATATTGAACATACATGAATTTAGCCTAGTAACGTCAATAGTTGCAAGAGGAGATGACTCTATTAATTAAGGGGTGAAATATGTACTTATAACATTATAAATTAAATATTATGTCATTTATTCTACCTACACATTCTTCTCAATTTTTACTACACTAAACAATAAAAAAAAACACATTTAAAATCGTCATGAGGATATGAAAATGTGTTTTAATTTTCTTTGTTATACTAGGGGCCATCGCGTTATACCTGTTAAATTAAGAAAAAATCGTAACTACGATGGTAAAATCTCGATGGCTTAGTAACATTAAATAAACATACAAAAAAGTAAAATGTATACATGTAGCGAAATGTTACAGACATACATTATATTTCATATCAAAGTCCTCATGAGACACAAGAAGAAGGTTAATTGTTATTTCTTATACGGCAAAACTTAAATGTTTGAATTATAGAATAGGAGCGTGGGTTTTAGTTTTCGGTGAAAGGAAACATATAATTTTTATTGTTTTAATTATCGTTTAAAGCTTATGCACTATTAGAAGCAGTCTCTTATAGTAATTAAATATTGGATGTATGTCTATTGATATAAAGGGAAATTAGTCTACTTACAAAATCTCAAAATATATGCTCGAGTAATCCCCCTTGTCAATAAGCCTAACGATGCATGCATACGTAGATAGTTGTACATGTATAAACAAAACACATTTAAATAAGTAACGCATGTTTATAAGGCATATTGATCATACATGCATTTAACCTAGTAACGTCAATAGTTGCAAAAGGAGATGACTATCAATTAATGAGTGAAATGTGTGCTTATTACAATATAATGTAAATGATATGTAACACTTATTTATTCTACCTACGCCTTCTTCTCAAGTTTTGCATCACTAAACAATGAAACAAACACATTTTAAATCATCATGAGGATATGAAAGTATGTTTTATTTTTCTTTGTTACACTAGGGGCCATCGCGTTATATACTACGATGGTAAAATCTCGATGGCTTAGTTATATTAAATAGACATACAAAAAATTAAAATGTTTACATGTAGTGAAATGTTACAGACATACATTATATTTCATATCAAAGAACAGGAGTAAGAACTAATTTTAAAATTGAAATAATACAAATAAAAAATGAAATACATAAACAGAAACTACACTAAATTTATTATGAAGTTGTAAAACTACTTGTAAGAAATAATAAAAACAGAGGACACCCGGGGTCGAACAGGGGACCTGTCGATTTGCAGCCGAATGCTCTACCACTGAGCTATGTCCCCTTCTGATATAAACCAACTTATGTCATGTATTTACAAAACAATGGTTTATGATGCAATAAATGGACATGTTGGTTATTAGTGTAAGCTATCAATAGAAAATTGGGCATCTGTTAATTTTCGACAATAAAACAAATAAAATTTCTGTTTTACATATATTGCTCACTGTTGTAATGTAACTCGTTCTCATCCCGGATCCAGGAAGATGTAAGTTGTTATTTCTTATACACCATTAGTTGTGTTGTTTGCTTGTGTGAGCTTGGAGTGCGGATTCTTGTTTTTCTGTGAAAGGAAACGTATTATTCTTATAATTCATATTGTTTGAATTACCATTTAAACTCATGCACTACTAGTAGCAATTGTCCTTTATTATACGTATTAAGCATAAAGGGAAATTATTCTACTTAAAATATCTCACAATCTATGCTCGAGTAATCTTCCTTGTCAATAAGCATAACGCTGCATGCATACGTAGATAATTGTATAAACAAAACACCTTTTAATAAGTAACGCATATATGAGAAGAATATTGATCATATATCCTAGTTAGCCTAGTTTCGTCATGAGGAGATAACTCTACCTATAAATGATCGGGAAATTTGTAATTGCTGTTTATGATATATGAATAGCACATATCCGCGTGAAGTCCAGAAAAGTCCTCCTAGGCTAGATTCCATATTATTCTTATTCCGACTGCCCTTACACAATCTGTTCGTTTATACTTGACACCTAAAATTTTTTTATTTTAATGTAGCATCATTTGGGAAACAAGGAGTTCTTGTATCATGGAGGTTGTAGAAGCAATCATAGTTTCTTCCTATTTGAAAATGCATTTTCCTATTTTAATGACTTTTTAGGATGGGGTGTAGCGCCATTTTCAATACATTTCAGGTTATAGATGGCATATCCTATTAGTGGACGAAGACCTCCGAATGATTTTAACTAGAAACACCGTCCTTCCGCAAGTAACTGGCAATCTTTCCTACATAGCGTTTTTGAAGCGAGCGAGATTCGAACATATGACTTAGCGGTGAGAGGATAATGATCTTTAGACGGCGTATCTTGTTTTTTAGTTATCTAAATAACATAATTTAATATGATCTGTTCGAAACAATTGGTGAGCAAGGGATTGCTTCAAATACTTATTTACATGAACAAGTCCAAATATAATACGGACGACATCATCCTTAGTTTTTGTACATCTATATTGACGAGATGTACTTCTTTAATTTCATGTTATAATAACTCTTTTAGCACCAATGTAATTATACTGAACGGAACAACTAAACCACCACTTTTGCATTTCCAATACCTTTGTCGATATATTGAGTAGTCTTCTAAATGTGTATACACCATCAACAGTATTGGTTTTTTGGTTTTATATAAATAGTCTAAATGTTGTTGTTTTTTGTATTCAAGTCCAAATTGGAAGGAATTGCGTTAATATATTTTGAGAAAATACATAAAATGTTAGAGGGCGGGTTAGCTGTTCCTTTGTCCCCAACCCCATAAAGCCCCCAAAACCGTGTAGATTTTGGTCTGTAGTTTCGGACTCGTGCTACATACCATTATGTATCAATATGTATGCATGCAAATATTTTTGTTTATTGCGTCTGGAGGTTCGACCATTCTTCCGTTTATTACTTCTTAATGATTTACACTTGTTTAACAACTATATTACTGTTTTAACTAAATAAACCGCAATCATACCTCAGTTTTAAATAGTATAATTATTCGTATGTGATGTCATCCGGTCAATATATTAACTTATGGAGTGGCCATTGTGAAACCGGTGATGATGTTCTCCATATTTCAATATATACTTCAAAACGTGTGTGTTATGCCAAATTTGATCCTGTGTTATTTTAGTATTGTGTATTTGGTCACGTGTTAT
Organism: Panopea generosa; assembly: GCA_029582155.1. Classification (NCBI taxonomy): domain Eukaryota; kingdom Metazoa; phylum Mollusca; class Bivalvia; order Adapedonta; family Hiatellidae; genus Panopea; species Panopea generosa. The sequence continues at coordinate 33,424,361 of CM055896.1, forward strand.
AGTTTGCCACAAGTGCTTCACCAATCAAACGGCTCCAATCTCATTCAAATTCCGCCGATTCAATTTCATAACCTAAGTTCGCTGTATGTATTAAATTTTAGCACTACATTTTGACGTTTACTTAGCTCCTCGCAGTGCGATTGCGCATGTGTTGTCAGATATTTAACGTGACGCAGTCTTCTAGGAAACGTTCTATTTTTAGCCCGATCACACTGCACCCAAGTTACCGTATGTCCTCTGGCAATGTCAGACATATAATTAAACAGATATTAACTTAATTTAATTTAATTCATCAACTGTTAATGATATAAATGTACAAACATCAACATAACATTATATACCGCAAGCAAGCGTACCAGTTTATTTATGTTTACATTTATAAAATCTAGTAATCTAGTGTTGGTTTTCCGAGAAAATAACCGTTGTTTTGTAAATTGAATAAATTCATAGAAGGACAAAAAAGAAACAACCGCATTTTTTTTGGCCGTTGTAAAAATGTACACATAGATCTAAACAAAATACAAACCATTTAATTCATCATCTGTTAATAATAAAAATGCATAAATATCAAGTAAGTGGAGCATTTTATTTATATTAACGTTCATAAAAAAACTATTTTCGTTTTAGTTTTCCGAGAAAATGACTGTTGAATTGTAAACTGAATAAATTCATAGAAGGACAAAAAAAACAAAAAAAAAACACACAAAAAAAAAACACATACATTTATTTTTCGGTCATTAAAAAAAGTACAAATAGATCTAATTGAAACACAAACCTGACAAAGCTATATTTGCCAATTCGGTGACTGTAACAAACGAAGCAGTGTAAATTATATTTGTGCTTTTTTTTTAATTATACAACCGTGTTAGAGTATTCCCAAATAGCAGTTGTTGTATGACTTTGTTAATCACAATAATTACAAAATAGAAGCACACGCATATCACCCACTTGGGTTCAATCTTGGACGTGGTAATCTGTAAGTCGGTTATAGGCTATATAGAGATGTTTTAACGGATTCATTTTCGAATGAGTGGAGCGTAGCAACATCTCTATATAACATATAACCTATACGTGTTACGTGGTTTAAACGACCGAAAGCTCTGCCCAAGTACCATTTTAGGTCTGACTGCCTAGTAACCTGTTAACTTTATGTTAATTTTGTATCTATAAAGGTGTTTAGTGTCGCTTTCAACGATTTTTCAGTCATATCTTCGCAGTGGCTGCTTGAGGCAGTACTTGTGTCTGTGACAGTCTCAGTCATATATTGACAACGTGCAGAACTAGAACTATCCTCCGAATACTGAGCGATTAAGCTTCTAGTACCATTTTTCACGTCTTTGGTATGACCTGAATGTAGACACACGACCTTTAGCATGCAAGGCCGACGCTCTACCCCGAAATCACCGCTGCGGTTGTGTTGTATCATTCTGTGTTGTGCTGTGCTATGCTGTATGGTGCTGTGCTTTACTGTACTGTGCTGTACTGTGCTGTGCTATATTGTACTGTACTGTGCTGTGTAATACTGTACTATGTAATACTGTACTGTTCTGTAGTGTACTGTACTGTACTGTATTGTACTGTAGTGTACTGTACTGTATTGTACTGTAGTGTACTGTCTGTTCTGTAGTGTACTGTACTGTACTGTATTGTACTGTAGTGTACTGTACTGTACTGTACTGTACTGTGCTGTGCTCTAATGTGCTGTGCTGTGCTGTGCTGTGCTGTGCTTTGCTGTACTGTACTGTACTGTACTGTACTCTTATGTACAGTACTCTTATGTACTGTCCATTCTGCATACGACGCGGACGCTCTACCCCTAGACAACCCCCGTGAACTTTGATACGGACACGAACAACATGTATTATTTGATAAATGATAAAGTGTGTGTGCGGTATTTGGACATACATAACTGTGTACAGTTAGTGTACCGTGATATACTGCTCTCTCAGTAAACACGAATGTAAAATAAAACCTTATTATATCAGAATGCGCTTTGTTATTTCTTTATCATGTTTATAACTGGTGTCTATATCGTTTAAAAAAATGCATACCTAAGCAAAAATTAGAATTTGCATTGATGTGAACGTCGCTATAGACTGTTGTATGGACGGTGTCGATGTTACTAAGTCGATCATACAAATTAATGGTCATATCACATAACCATTGTTAAAGATCTGCTCGATATGCTAATTATAGCGTTATTATTATATTAAAGACAAGACAGCTGTTCTTAGAGAGAGAGAGAGAGAGAGAGAGAGAGAGAGAGAGAGAGAGTATTTGGACATACATAACTGTGTGCAGTTAATGTACTACTCTCTCAGTATACACGAATGTAAAATAAAACCTTATTGTATCCGAATGCGCTTTGTTATTTTCTTTATCATGATTTTAACCGTTGTCTGCATATCGTTTAAAAAATTACATACCTAAGCAAAAATTAGAATTTGCATTTATGTGAACGTCGCTATGGACTGTTGTATGGACGGTGTCGATGTTAATAAGTTGATCATACAAATGGTTTAATGAATGGTCATATCACATAACCATTGTTAAAGATCTGCTCGATATGCTAATTAGAGCGTTATTATCATATTAAAGACAAGACAGCTGTTCTTAAAGAGAGAGAGAGAGAGAGAGAGAGAGAGAGAGAGAGAGAGAGAGATTTCAATATTAACCAAGAGCAAAATGATGAAATGAATACATTTATTTCGAGATATAACATTATGAATACTATACACTTTTGTTCTTTACGTTTAATTTATATAATTCTCTTTCAATTCAATTTATGATGCAATATACTATGATACATCGTTATTTTGTAAAGGAGAGTGCAACCAGCTAATATATAAAGCTAATATATAAACACAGTTAAAAGATATACAGTTAAATACATTATGAGGACTGATTTGAATACATTACACTGACGAGAAAAAAAAACGCCTCATTATTATTCATTGTACAATAATTTGTTCACCGTGATTGAAAACTCGAAAAGAACAATTCCATTCGCAAATTTCATGATTTAAGAGAGTTGATGGTTCATTAGACAGCATTTCATGGTCGCATTATGCTTCAAATTTTGAATTTCAATAGACTGTTCAGAGCAATTTCACTGACACAGTCAGTAGCGCGTGTGGCCACCTCTACTGGCAACCACATCAGCAAGACGTCGCCCCATGGAACAGCACCAGTTACGTAGCAGATGCCGTGGGATTCTGGTCCACTCCTGGTGGAGTGCTGCTATCAGTTCCTGGACGTTGGCAGGCTGCTGTTGACGTTGACGTAACCGCCTTTCAAGGTAATCCAAATCGGATTGAAGTCAGGTGAACACGCCGGCCAAGGCAAGACGTCATAGTTGTGGGTCTGTAAAAAGTTCTTGGTGACACGTGCAACGTGAAGTGGCGCGTTGTCATGCTGGAAGACCAGGCCTTGACGTTGGCGGAACATAGGGACAACCACAGGACGTAATATCTGGTTGATGTAACGCCTGGCTGTGAGATTACCTTGGCACACGACGAGGTGGGACTTAAACCTATGGTTGGTGGCTGCCCAGACAATAACTCCGCCCCCACCGTAACGGTTGTGTTGCAGAACGCAATTGTTAGCGTAGCGTTCATGACGTCGTCTGTAGACACGGATACATCCGTCGGCGTTCGACAAGTTGAAACGCGACTCGTCACTTAACACTACGTTCTGCCAACGCTGACCGCGATGGTTGCGGGCCCATACAGTACGTTGGTGACGGTGACGTCGCGTAAGAACTAGACCGCGGTAGGGCCTGCGGCAGCTAATTTCCCATTCTGTAAGCCGAATTCTGATTGTATGTCGACTTACAGGGCATCCACGGTTATATACCACTAAATGTGACGTGGATTCAACCGACAGAAATATGTCACGCAGTTGGCGTTGACGTATGTAATTAGCCTTACATTATTCTTGAAGTAACACGCTGTCTACCTGAACGTGGCCTATCGACAAACGTTCCCGTGTCTCTGACATGGCGAACGAGACGCAATATTGTCGAACGAGAGACGTTAAAACGTCCAGCGACTTGTTCTTGCGTTCACTCACATTCAAGCATGGCCAGAACTTGGGCCCTCTCTTCGAAATTTACCCTCGGCATTATCAGAAACTGAATAATTGTCAGAAAGTCTCTGAAAATTTGGTTGTATGTCGACTAACACATGTACCTAATGTAAAACCACATGGTTTATACGCACGGGATGCACAAGGAAATCATGAGCAGGTACATGAATTTAACAATGAGCTGAATAAAATTGTACTAGTTTCGGTTGTTTGGGTTTGTCGGTCAGAGTACATCTACATTTCTGACATTTCCCCCCTAATTTAAACTATGTAACGAAAATAACACCAATTTTCGGTGACGCGTTTCTTTATCTCGTCAGTGTATACAATATGCACATACAAATAATTTTTGTCTTGTCTTTACAATAATGAAAAAACTACTCCGTTTCATTAGAGCTATTAGCCCCAGATGCATCCTTTTTTTTGTACACTTACGCAAAAGTGTGACCTTGCCTTCTACAAATAATTTATTAACCATACCATTGTTACGTTTTCGTTTAGCAGCATTATTGATCCAGTCCCTGGATACTTGATACTGATATGGAGTTATGAAAACAAATCAATAACCCCTTTCAGCGATGATACTCTATTTGGCACGGTTTATATCATTTGTAATATTAAATACCCATACGAGTTTCCTGTTCGTCATGTTCCGAGCTTTGTCTTATGAATCAATAATGTTGCAAGAGGTCCTGCATGCATAATGATCAGCATCAAATAGATCAACATCACAGTACCTGACGCAACAAATATTCGCTCTCGATCAACATGACTGTATGTTATGAAAATAGCAAGAAGAATTGAAAAATATCGATGTTAAAGGCCTCTTTTACATCGAATTTATTATTTTCCTATTATTCTGATTTTTTTTTAAAAATAGTAAGCTAACGCGCAATCCCTATTTTCCAGAAAAGAAAGTGCTTTCATCTGCATTATTTTATTGACCGATATAACAAACAAAATATCGAAATTGTGAATGATACTAAAAAATGAAATTTGATTTGTTCACGCATTTGTGTGTGTGTGTGTGTGTGTGTGTGTGTGTGTGTGTTTATGGTTGATGCTACTCACCCAACCACCCATGCACATGTATGGTCACGCTACCTAAATCCCGTAATGATAATGTACTTCATTCAAACATGCATTCTAGAATATACTAGCTTTATTATTTACACCAGTTTCATCATAGTACATGACTGCACTTTCGTTATACATGTTTCATGGATTTGTTAACAAGAGCTACGCATGTCACAGTGCAACATTTGCAGCAACAATATTTGTTGAATAATATCAACCAGGTTCACTTGCAAAACACATGCTTTATAACAAAAATGTAAAATAAATAATTAAAAAGTAACACGTCTATTTGCTATATTAACATTATTATAAACATATCAAAGAGTCTATTTCGTGGTATATTCCTTGTATTTAACTACAAGACTAACGTGGAGAGCATACACACGTTGTATATGTCAAACGAATGATAACGATGTTAAGCAACGATGATTATACTGATACGAACGGGACAACTTAAAATACACACATTGTAAACGAATATGACTATCTAATCATAATCACTGTATTATTAATGGAAACTTGTATGATTATATTTCATCAATTTTAATACAGTAACTTTCATGGCATATGCGTGCTAGATAGAGTTAACGATTAATCAACGACTTTTCCATGAACCTTATATACTATAATTATACGGTTTACTTATTGAATCGGACACCATTTCTTTTTTTCGCCTGGTGTCTTACCGTGTGATGTTTGACTTGGGGCAGGCTTTTGCTCATCTAACTGTTTAAGAGTCGGTCCACGTTTGGGTTCAATTTCAAATCTATCCCATGGCACGTTGTACACTGAGCCATCATCAAATAAATTCCTCTCTTCTGAGGCAGCCATTTTATTATGTTCCAGCAATTTTTTTAAGTGTGCAATTTGTGCTTTCAAAACGTCAATTGTTTCTGTATCCTCCGATTGTTCGTTAATCTGACGCTCAGATTCTATGATTTTTAATTGAAGGTTTTCATCACATTTCTTTCTTATTTCTTCTTTTCCATTTTCCTGTGCTTTGAACATTTCGTCTTTTATTCTTTCTTCCATTTCGTTGTCTTCAGCCACAAGCTTATCTCGTACACTGTTGGACTTTGTTATTGAATACCTCAAGTTTCCTGGTGTATGCTTTACTTCAGAAGGTGCTTTACCATCCTGAGATTCTGCAAGAAATAAACATAAGAAGCCACCAAATTATCATATAGAACCCGTTTTCGTGTGTCATTGTGACATATGAAGCAAAGACATTCACATACGGTCACTTTGATATATCTATGTTATGTATCGTTTCTTAATGAGGAATATTACATGTAAGGTATTTATGATTCGTAAATGGCGATATCTAATTTATTATTGCAAAAGATAAATGTGACCGTAAAATTAAAAAAAATAGCAAATTTTATTTATACAATATACACTGTCTTAAACTAAAAGAAACAGTTTACTATACTTGGTTATATAGATAGAAATCTGAGCTTAAACTTAATATCATTTTTATTTCGATTGTGAACTAAGTTATTACAACTTAGTCAAATCACGCTCGAGGTCTTTCTGGGTAGAACCAGGACAAAGCATATGCGGAAGAAGTTTCTTGCTTCACATCACACATAGCAGTAGCGGAAATATATAGAAATGGGATTAAATGTCGAAGTGTTCAATACATACACAATTTCTTTAGTTATAACTCACTTTTCTAGTATCAGTGTTGTACTATATATTAATTGAAATATTAAATAAAATGTATTGGTGTTTTATACCTTGCTCCTCTCTAACCATTTGATAAACTGTTTTCTCCTGATCTTCCTTGTTATCAAGCAACTCTTGTAAAACCATTCTACTCTGAAAATACAAGTATATCTTGTTAAATGTAAATGTTCCAAGTACTATTTAAACTGCTTCCTCCAAACTCATAAATTATGATTAATTTAGTAATTTTAATTTATAAATAAAAACATTGCAAATTAGATGTATGATTTGAACATAAAAAACATCTCTATTTACCCTTGTTCCAAGGCCGGTCATTCCTTCATATGTTTTGACGATCCAGTTTACATCCGTGATATATTCGTCATACCCTGATGGATGCCGATATGTCCCCATGTCCATCTTTCGGGAAATTTTGAGGTCAAGTCTTTGCAGAACATCTCGGCATTTACTCTCTGAGTTTTTGTCACATACCCTTTTAAATGTTGCAAACAGATTTTTGAAGTTTTTCTGTAAATATATTAATCAACATTATTAATTCATGGCTCACTTGTAAATTTCTCTCCAAATTTATAAAAGTTTTAGGAACATAAGGCATTTTCAAAAATAAGCCACAAAGTTTGTATAATCAATGCATTATATCGCCAACCCTATACAATGGTAATAAATAAAAAATGGATTTCAATCTATTATAAACTAGAAATATTGTTTGCTGAATAATAAGTTCGTTATATTTAAATCAAAAGATAAATAATTATAAACATGCATATCGTTTGGTGGTTCAGCTCACAAACTATAATGGTACGGTACATTAGATCATTGTTAATGATACTGTAGGTCAAATGATTTGGATGACATTTGTTCTTCATTTTTAACCATAAGGCAGGGAATGAACTATATTTTTACCATTGCTTGATCTTGAAAAACGTCGTTGTCGTCAAACACAACCGCGGTTTTGAAGAAATTGACAGCAATTTCCATACAGTCTTTATGAAAGGCGACTAGGGCAGAATCTTTCGGATTGATTTCAGCAATCCGCCTTTGCATCTCTTTCTTGTAGATGTCACTGGCTGCTTTAACTGCATACTGGTTCTCGGTATCAGCCATAGCTTTAGCGGCTTCAGGAATCGAAGGTGTCTCGTTCTCACGAATGGAGCTGACGTAATGCATCGTCAAATTACCAAACACTGAAATTAGTTGTTATATAACCTTTCGTTAAGATGTAGTTTATCAAGTGATAAGCAAAGTGAAAACCATGGTTAAGGTATATGTTTTTTCTTTAAATTTACTATCATAACTATTTCTAATACTACTACTTCCTCCACTCCTCCTCATAATACATTGTACAACAACAACAACAACAACAACAACAACAACAACAACAACAACAACAACAACAACAACAACAACAACAACAACTACTACTACTACTACTACTAATATTACTACTACTACTACTACTCCTACTACTACTATTGCCACTACTACTATTACTACTACTAATACTACTAGGACAACTACAACCACTACTACTGGTACTACTGCTACTACTTCTATTACTACTACTACTACTACTACTATTACTGCTAGTACTACTACTACTACTACTACTACTACTACTACTACTACTACTACTACACTGCGAGCTGTTCAAACTTGGACAAGGCAATACAATCAATACTAATATGAAATACAAAAATGAAATAACTACTCCTGCTGCTACTGCTACTATTATTACTATTACTTTTATTGACAACCTCTATTACTCCTACTGCTGCTACTACTACTACTACTACTACTACTACTATAATTCCTTGTACTTGACTACTGCTACTAAGTCCAGATACCGAGGCCTACTCGGATAACAATAACCATCAAGGGGGCTCTCAAACGTTTTATTTATTAAAATATACTATTCAATACCATGATTAAATTTCAGCAATAATTTGTTCTACACTCACTTCATATTGTTGAAGACGTTGGTTAATTTTCACATATTTCCTTGCCGCGATTCCTCACAAGCTATTTAGCCTGATATGATATTTCTAGATCTCATTTAAGAACTACCTTCCTTACATGACGGTATCAAGATTCTTGCGCCCAAGAAATTAGAGCTGTGAAAAGCGGTTGGGCATTTTTTTTAAAAAATGCATAAAATGTCATATATCTTTGTGCATATGGGAACATTGGAACATTTTCATGATTTCTGGATCATGAAGTTTGGATGATATTGGGAACTGTTTGATGAAGTTATAACAGTTTAATGATGCATAGAGATACACTGCAACATATGGACAGAATTTCAAAAATGAAGGGGTGCCATCAAACCATCGAAATTGTGAAAAAACAACCTGGCCCACCCAATGTCTTTTTCTCGGAACAGGGCATTTTTGGAACAAGGCACCTTTAGAACCACTGGTAATATATCCAGTGTTCCAGAAGTACATTGATCTATATGTAGAACAGTACAAAATAAAGACGCTTAATAGAGAGGGGTACTGTTTCGATTGATTATATCTTTGATGGATACGCAATGGTCTGGAAAATGTAATTCGAAAGCAATGTACATCAGTGACATTTAAGTACATGCTAATAAAAATTCAACATACGCGGTTAATTTTTTAATAATTCTGTGAACCTTTGCTTGAATTTAATAACTTTGGTTCGAAAGAAAAGCTGTTAAATTTGTGACTCTTTTCAATAATTAATTATCTAGATTAATAGTATTCTTTTGAATCTAAATTATTTCGGAATGAAAACGAAAAATGTTGGATATTTTACGAGATAATTTTTTTTGGAACAAAAAAGGTAATGTATTCGTTTTAAAAAAAGCATTTTAACCACACATCATGGAAATAAAGTACTACTACTTCTGCTACTACTACTGTTATTACTACTACTACTACTACTACTTCTCCCACTACTACTACTAATTCTACTACTACTACTACTGCTAGTTCTACTACTTCTCCTTTACCTACAACAACAACAACTATTTCTGCTGCTGCTATTTTTATTTCTTCTACTACAACTTCTACTTCTACCATTATTACTATAACTACTACTACTACTACCACTGTGGTTATAAATTTTACAAATACTATTATTATAATAAATGTAACGTCTACTTCTATTACCATTATTCATATAACAACTACTACTGAATTGTATTACTAATGTTTACTACTAATGATAAGCATTGCTGTCAAATGTATGTTATAGCTAAACTGTCTCATAAATCAATATAGTTAGTGTGATAGAAGTGGCATTAAAGATTTCGTCAAGTATTAGATACAATAATCAAGAAAGACTATCTTTTTAAGCAAACGAATTAAATATTCAAAGCATTTCGGAGGAAGCATAATAAAACTCGTTAAAGGAATTTAGTGTACACCACTTTTGTCAACTTAACATTTTATTTTACTCATAACTTACTTCGTCCATTGATGTTACGTCCCGTCTGTAAGGTGTTGGGCGGTCTGCTGTATATATAACTCTTGAACTGTTTCATTGTGTCTAGAAAATCTTCAGAGAGGTTTTCATCGGACAAGCTGTCTAATACCTTTAGTTTCTTTGAGCTGCATGGTTGTTCGAATAGAAAACATTTCCTTTTCTTGAAATATTTTCTGATCAGCAATCTGTTTCTGTTAAATTTTTCGATATCTTTGCCTTTCTTTTCCCTTTCAACCATGAGACATTCTTCTAAATATTGGTCTGGAGTTGCTGGTTTTCCTGTCCGTGTTACTGGTTCGGTACTGAAGTCTCGCATGGCTACGACAAACACAGGGAAGAAGAAATCCAACAATGCTTCATCAGTCTTGTCACTATTAATCTTTATACTTGATTCGATATGTTGCAGAAATCTGTAATTTCAAAATAAAACAAAATCATACAATAATGTATTGATTGAATGTAAATACTTTTAAGTGCCATGCCATCGGTATGAATTGGGAAATTGGTACGTTGTCTATATGGCTATACAAACTGAATAGAACGTGATCATACGGACACTTGTGCCTAGTAAATGTGTTAATGACAAATTGGTTTAGTAAGTCCTTGTAGATGTCGGTATATAATGTTTAACAGCATTGTTTTAGATAAATACAACCTTAAAGATGGCCGAATAAAACTGGATCATCAAACGAATCTCAAAAGTTGTTGATTTCCACCCAGTATAAAAGCGAGAATGACCTTGACAAGTCGTCATTTGCGTACTCCTATACAAAAGCAATTACCTGCTAAAATAATTGAAAACAGTCTAATATTTTTGGAATTGAAAGTACCATACACCACACAACTACTGTTGTGTATTAAGACTGTCAGGAACCTGTACCAACACTCTGTACCAACGGTTGCAATGGTTGCAAACATGTTTACACGTATTGAGACATGATATATTCTTGGGGTGGAGATAAAATGCTTTTATTTGTTTCATCTATAAAATAATAATTGCCTATTAAATTGACGTTTTAATAGAAGAACATGTATCTTACAAAACCAAACACTCTTTGATGAATTGACTTAGCAAATTTACCTTAATCTCTTTATAGCTTCCGCATCAAACACACCTTTTGTGTTGTACACCAGAGTACTGCTAAGAAGTGTTGCAAGTGTGAATAGCCACGTGTCTTCTTGCCGGTTTATCTAAATGAAACATATTGATAGAATTTGAAAACACGTATATTACTTATATATATACATAATTGTGTAGGTGCATGGTGTATGTCCATGTATTTAGGAAAACTATGGCTTAAGATAACTATATACATAGACAGAAAGATAGATAGGTAAGTAGATAGATAGATATGCAGTAATTCGACAATAAGACTCACTTTGTACGTGTCTCCAATCCCCTCAGTGTCCATTAACACAAGCACCTGCCCCTCTTGCGTTGGGTGTGGTCTACACCATATCCATATGCCTTTTGTTTCGGCGTTGGTGGTATGACCAACAACAAACCCTGCAACAAATCGAGGAAAGGATACATTTGTATAAAATTCATCAATACGTATCGTGGTGACAATGCCATGTGTGCATTAGTATAATTACATGTAAAAGCAAACCGATGCATCACCAAACCTTTTCATTGTAAACATATGGCGGATTGCAAGAAATAACCGAACAATCCAATCCGTTTAATAATATATGAATTAAAAAAAAACATAACTGTGCTTGATAAGTGCATATATTATATGTGCTGCTTTCTGACTTTATTGCACTCTAATTGGTTTTAATACATTTTTTTTTCAAAATAACTTATTTATTTTAATCAAACGTCGGATCGATTACTGGTGGGTTTTTGTCCGGAGTTTTTTTTCCAAACGCACTTCTATAGTGCCTTAGTCGAAAGCATGCAAATATTTCGGAGGATTCGAATTTCTCACTTACCACCCCTTAGTAAAGGCAGCAAGGTAATTGCTTCCAAAAAACTAGAGCTATGTATATCGGTTTGGCATTGTTTTTGTTCAAATGCTTAAAATAGATCTTTTGTACATATAAAAATATTCGAACATTTTCATGAGTGCTACCAAGTTTAGATGTCATTTGGTACTGTTTTTGGTGAATATATAACTGTTAATGGATAGTGATACACTGCAAAAAAAAAATCAGAATTGGCAAAAATTAAGGGGTGTCATCAAAACATTAAAATTGTGAAAATGCAACCTGTCAACCCCATATTCTTTTTTCATATTTGGACCAACCTAGGACAATCTATGGAAACAAGACACTTTTAGAACCATTGGCAATGTGTTAAATGTTCCAGAAGTGCATGTCACTATATGTAGAACTGCAAAATTAATTGGTGTATGAGTCGTAGAGTAGTCGGTACCGTGTAATGGAGAAATCATACCCAGTGCTAATAAAATATCTCACTGAACGTCTGTGTTAACCAGTGATTCAAATTCATGTAAACCTGTGCACTTGGTACCTTTCTGTTGTTCTGCAAGTCTGTTAAGAAGATAGGACTTTCCATGACGAAATCTTCCCGTGACTGCCACAACATTTAGAGGATGCTCAATTTTGCTAAGCTCTGCAATTGTGTCTGTATGACAGCAGAATTTTCCATCCTTGTCTATACTTACAAGATGCATAGGGTTGGTAAATAACTTAGAGTCGCACATTACACTGAAAACAATAAAACAAAGCAAACTTTAAAACGGGATAAAGAAACAGTGGTTTCAGCTGACTGGTCGATAACTAAATAAGATACAGTTCATTAGAAATGTTGAAATTATACGTTTTGATATAATGGCACATTGAACAGAATAAATTATTAACAACGTGAACTAACGTATATTTGTTTTAAACAAACACAACTTTAAAGAGACTACTCGGTTATCAGGAAAAAAAACTCTATAAATGTCTTAAAAATAAAATTTCGAATTTACTAAAACGTGACAAAATATTTGAATAGGACTTGAACGAATCCCTAAAAAAGACAGCACTTAAATAATGTTTGACGACCTTCGGAACGTCTTTCTGACTCTTTAAGACGAAACAAGTTCAACTATGTGTAAACCTATATAACGGATTAAATTGCAATTAAAATGAAATCACCTGACTCATTCAATACGTCACAAAATATGTTGCAATTTTATTTATTTTAGTCTAACTTAGGCGCATAGCCCAAGTAAAATATATTATTTTGGCATGTTTAAACAGATATCCTTATAGCAATATGGGATCAGTTAGTAAATATGTGCATAATATATAGAGAAAATATATTTAAGCCAATTTTTAAAGTTATGAAAATCACGATATATTCCCTTAAACAGCAAAAACAAAACGGACAATTATTAAAAACTAAGAAGAGACATTGAAAGATCAGTCCGGTAGAATATTCTACACTCATAAAACAAGGATAAGTTAAGCACAGACTAGCAAATAACAATGCATACAATATACAAGGTACTGTTGTTATCCATAATCAAGAAACATATCTGCGCAACATATCCAATACATTGATATATAACGATTTAAATTTTACACGAATCATCGCTACGTTCAATACTATCCCTTGAAGTCATATTGTAAATTGTACAATGTATTGTATTTTGTTGTGTTGTGCTGCTGCTACTGTTGTTGTTTTTGTTGTTGTATGGTGATTACCGTTGCTTTCAACTATTTTTGCAGTTATATTGCGACGATGTCTACGTTATGGGAGAGCTTTTAAACTGCATACCACGCTAAAGTAATACTTTTTAACAAATTACATATCTTTTAAACAAAACAATGAGTCCAGTATGTTTGTAAACTGTGAACATATGCAGAAAATAAAGTTTTATACCTTGCGTTTTCTATTGACCTATGTTCTGGAATCCTGGTTTGTTTAAATCTAGGTATAGGAGGATCAGCACTGAAATAGAGATACTGTTATATGACTTTGTCATTTTATAAACAGGTTAAATATATTTCATTGTTTCATGTTATTAATAATAGATCGTCGTATGCAATTTTAACTTCAACTTGAGCAGCTGTGATATACGTACATGTATATAAAATATAACAAATTTCCAATATAGCAAATATAACATATGTACAATGTAGCACATGTAACAAATGTTCAATATAGCACATGTAACAAATGTTCAATATAGCACATATAACAAATGTCCAATATAGCACATATAACAAATGTCCAATATAATACATTTAACAAATGTCCAACATAGCACATATAACAAATGTCCCGTATAGCACATATAACAAATATTTAATATAGCAAATATAACAAAAATGTCCGATATAGCAAATATAACAATTGTCCAATATAGCACATAAAACAAATGTCCAATATAGCACATATAACACATATCTAATATAGCACATATAACATATGTCCAATATAGCACATATAACAAATGTCCATTATAGCACTTAAAACAAATGTCAAATATAGCACATATAACAAGTGTCCAGTATAGTACATATAACACATATCCACCAATATAGCACATATAACAAATGTCCAATATAACACATATAACAAATGTCCAATATAGCACATACATGTATCACACATATCCACCAATATAGCACATATAACAAATGTCCAATATAGCACTTATAACAAATGTCAAATATAGCATATATACCATATGTTTAATATAGCAAATATAGCAAATTTTCAATAAAACAAATATAACAAATGTCCAATTTAGCACATATAACAAATGTCCAATATAGGACAAATAACACATATCCAATAAAGCACATATAACAAATGTCCAATATAGCACATATAACACATATCCAATATGGCACTTGTAACAAATGTCCAATATAGCACTTATAACACATATCCAATAAAGCACATATAACAAATGTCCAATATAGCACATATAACACATATCCAATATAGCACTTATAACAAATGTCCAATATAGCACATAAAACACATATCCAATATAGCACATATAACAAATGTCCAATATAGCACATATAACACATATCCAATATAGCACTTATAACAAATGTCCAATATAGCACATATAACACATAACCAATATAGCACATATAACAAATTTCCAATATAGCACATATAACACATATCTAATATAGCACATATACCAAATGTCTAAAATAGCACATATAACACATATCCAATATAGCACATATAACAAATATCCAACATAGCACATATAACAAAAGTCCTGTATAGCACATATAACAAATATTTAATATAGCAAATATAACAAAAATGTCCGATATAGCAAATATAACAATTGTCCAATATAGCACATATAACACATATCCAATATAGCACATATAACATATATCCAATATAGCACATATAACAAATGTCCAATATAGCACTGATAACAAATGTCAAATATAGCATATATACCATATGTCTAATATAGCAAATATAGCAAATTTCCAATAAAACAAATATAACAAATGTCCAATATAGCACATATAACAAATGTCCAACATAGCACAAATAACAAATGTCCAATATAGCACATATAACACATATCCAATATAGCACTTATAACAAATGTCCAATATAGCACATATAACACATATCCAATATAGTACATATAACAAATAAACAATATAGCACATATAACACATATCTTATATAGCTCATATACCAAATGTCTAATATAACACATATAACACATATCCAATATAACACTTATAACAAATGTCCATTATAGCACTTATAACAAATATCAAATATAGCACATATAACATATGTCTAATAAAGCAAATATAGCAAATTTCCAATAAAACAAATACAACTAAATCTAATAAAACAAATATAACACAAAGTGAAAACTTCAAACGTTTTGATATTATTTTACATTATCATGGTGTCTGATGAAGTTGACTATGATTTATTTGAGTGGTAAAATAAAAACATATAGCACATGAATACTTCTTAACGATATTCCTTTTGTCATTTGAAACAGTATGTAACCAATATTCTAGATCAAATCGCATAAAAATTGAACCACATGATTTGTATTTTACGTCAAAACGTAAATTGTAATTGTAAAATAAATTGAAATTCTATTTTGATTAGTGTAACCTGGGCGCAAATAAGGAAATCCCTTATCAGTATATTAGTATGGCTCGATGAAATATTCATGTATATACTTACGGCGATAAAGGCTCAGTGAGTATATAAAGGCACAATACCTTGGAACAAGTGTAATATATGGAAAACTACTGATACTCTTTCTTTAGTTTACTTTATAAACAGCGAATTATGCAAGCTAGTCTAAATATGGAACATTATATCTCCCAAATCAGGTCTATTAGCCACCAATGAAAAAAAACAGGGAATTTTATTCCTGGCAATTGGACGCATACTACACTATGACGTCATTCAAACTTTCCCTGATGCAACCGACCGATCAACGTTTTCCATTGTGCTGATATTTAACTGACCCAATTGGGAGAGCTGTTTCCGTCCATAAGACTTTGCAAACAATGTATCTTGTTGTGTAACTGATTATTACCTATGGATATCACTATATCGATAATAACCCGTTAATTTAAATCACTGATATAGGTTTATTGACGTCGTTGCATGCTACACTACTTCATTAGAATCGACCTTCTTAATCAATAACAAATTGAATAGCATATACGTAACAGAATCATAAATAAACAAACCTGCACTTTGCCTTTTCCTCGAATTTTGCTTTTGTAGATTCAAACGACATGATGATGGTAATATTTCGACACCTGGTAAAACAAATATATCTATTTTGAACATTTATGAATTCACAGAAGGGACCTCAATATAGAATGACTTATCGGCAATATTAGCTGATATGGCTATACATATATAAAACATGGTCGCTATAAGTTAGTGTTAAAGGTCTCTTACGCCAAAGAAATTAGAGCTGTGTAAAGCGGTTGGGCATTTTTTTTTTGTTAAAAATGCATAAAATGTCATATTTCTTTGTCCATTTGGGAGCATTGGAACATTTTCATTTTGGGTGACATTGGGAACTGTTTGATGATTCTATAACAGTTTAAAGATGCGTAGTAATACACTGCAACAAATAGGCAGAATTGTCAAAAATAAAGGGGTGCCATCAAACAATCGAAAGTGTGAAAAAGCAACCTAGTCAACCCCATGTTTTTTTCTGCATAATTTGACCAACAAAGAACTATCTATGGGAATAAGGCACTTTTATAACCGTTGGCAATGTATCTAGTGTTCCAGAAGTGCATGTCTCTATATGTAGAACAGTACAAAGCTCTGTATCCAGTTTTCGATATACCGACCGCCAAACTGTCACGTTTCATTTTAATGGTATGGCGTATGACTGTCATTTTTGTTTTTCTGTCACTTTTTTCTCCTCATTGTTGATATATATGCAGCTGGGTCTGGCTAATACACAGTATCTACATACTCTTGGACATTCTGGTAAATGGTAAAATGTAACATCTTTGAAATGACACGAAACAATTTCGCGTAATATTTTCTCAGCATTTAGTTAACCGGTGCTTAAAACTTTTGTACAATCATCTGATTTCTTTCGGTTGTTCTTCTGACTTTTTTTTCAAATAAATATACATGATGCTTGCTATAGAACATAGATTTTTCTCATTGAAATTGATGTTTTTTCACCATCTGTTATTGAATGTGTACACTATTTTTCTCCATATTCAACAGTATAGCATTTCCCAATATGACAATTTCTAATATTCATATAATTATTGCAACAAATCTATTTGAATGGCCCATTTTCTTGCTTGATAGTGGCTTTCATGCACACTTTACTTTCATTTGCTATTTAGATTGTTAAAATGAACAAAATAGTATTGGAATTTAATATATGCCTAATAGTTACCTCAATTGGTAAGGGATCTATTCATAGTTGATAACGAATCTAATGCATGCACACAAATATGTTATTCATTCATGTATTGAAAAAGGGGGCATGGTTAGTGTCGGTGATATGCAAATTATTGCTGGGTACCTACAAACATTAATATTTGTTAGTATAGATATAAAAAAAGTCAAATACAAAGTTTTGCAACAAAACAGAGCATTATTTGCAGCAAAAACAACTATTTATCCATATATGGGCATGTATTTCGACACTTAAGTTATGTAATGTTGCATATACATGTATAATAAAATGAATATGCAGTCAGATAGATAAACTATAGGAGACAATACAAGGACATTTTCAAAGTATTTCTTTTTCTTGAATTATTTTATTAAGGTACAATGGCTAATGTTTTTTGGCAGTTTTTCGTGTTTTCGAGTCGTCCGAAACTGATTGATGCATATGCGACCGCCATCTTATTTTGGTGCATGAATTCGAAAATAGTTGTGCGATGAATTCAAAAGGCGTATTTTTATATTTAGAAATGGTAAAGGTTTGTTAGACAAAGATTTCAGTCACATGTCATGACAATTTCTACTCTTCAAGGTCTCACTCAAGAATACTTGACGGTAGCAAGATTCTTACGCCAAAGAAATTACAGCTATGTAAAGCGGTTGGGCATTTTTTTTGTGTTAAAAATGCATAAAATGTCATATTTCTTTATCCATATGGGAACATTGAAACATTTTCATGATTTCTGCAAAGTTTGGGTGACATTGGGTACTGTTAGATGATGCTATAACAGTTTAAAGATGCGTAGTGATACACTGCTACAAATGGGCAGGATGTCAAAAATGAAGGGGTGCCATCATACCATCGAAATTGTGAAAAAGCAACCTGGTCAACCCTAGTTTTTTTTCTGCGTAACTGGACCAACAGAGGACTATCTATGGGAATAAGGTACTTTTAGAACCATTGGTTATATATCCAGTGTTCCAGAAGTGCATGTCTCTATAAGTAGAACAGTACAAAATTAATTGTTGTGTGAGACGTTAGATCGTCCGCATTGCATATACTGGCGTTGTTGTGTTTTTTTTAAATCATCTTGGTCTTTGTCATATTAATACATCTTTTATTTTAATTTTTCAACAAATTACAAGTTATACATCTAGTTGTATTTGGCGGAGGACCTCAGCATGAAACTGAG
This sequence comes from Panopea generosa, assembly GCA_029582155.1. NCBI lineage: Eukaryota > Metazoa > Mollusca > Bivalvia > Adapedonta > Hiatellidae > Panopea > Panopea generosa. Next base: position 33,443,717 of record CM055896.1, read on the forward strand.
TAGAACCACCATCCCTCCGCTAGTAACTGGAATCTTTCTCACATGAAGTTTTTGGAGCGAGCTGGGCTCGAACCTTAACATTGTGATATATTGAGACGGAACCTTAGACCACTCAGCCACGGCGCATCCATTAAAATACTTGTTTTTATTAAAGACTTCAAAACGATACAACATCTAATAGTTGACACTTAATAATTGAATGAAAATATATTACTGTCCTGTCTATGTTTACGTAGAGTTTGTTATAAATGAAGGATGACGTTAATGTAGGAGCAGTATATTACTGCGTATAAGGAACTATTAAGATAGTTACGCTATGATTTACAGCAATACCAAGAGTTCAAAGAGTTAACTAAGTGTTAATGAGATGAAGATAATCAAAACTGATGCCGATATTATTTTGCCAGTATAGTTGTGAAGTCTTTGTAAAACATTAATTTATTTCAATTGCCTTTATAATTGCACGAAATCATAAAATCTGACAAAAAACCATTACAATCATACGAGAGCATAACCAGGAAAGGAAATGCATGAAGGCTTTCACATGAAACAATATAAACTGCTAACATATCGACAACAGGACGGAACGTTACAGGTTCTCCATCAACGCACAAAGACAGCAAACTAATATAAAAATTGAATACAGTCATTAACAAATAAATATGTAAATTAAATCTAGTATCTAGAAAAATGTAGAACTGAAATGATTAAACACACTATACATGTTAGACTCATCTTGCGACATGCACGAATATGACCATATTCTCCCTACCACTTTTAACGTCGAATCACACATTGATATTGGCATCGATAACTATACCACAATTATGAAGAGGACAAAAATAGAAGCAAATGGACATGAATACATTAGATTACACCTACCACTCAGAGATGGCTTGCAATGGAAATATTACCTGGAAATCACAATTGAACTCGTTCAATTGAATGTAAGTACAACACTTAAGAGATATGAAAACGCAACACAAGAAGAGATATTAAATTGCAACACATTTAGCACGAGTGCATATATCCATATTCTACAGAATTTATTATCTGTTGGTGTTATTGGTTGTTTACTTGAGATGTTACTGAATAGTTTGGTACCTTCTTTATTATTACATTTGTATTTCCCATTTTAAAGTAAATCCCTTCCTGTATTGCGTTTTTATATAGCTTGAGTTGATTGAATATTTAGCGTCTTTCTATGCCATTTAGAGCTAACAGACGATCAGTTAACATTACCACTTTCTCCTGGGATCCTGAAAGGTTAATAAGTACTGAACAACACCCCATCTGCACAAGTAACTGATAACTTTCCCACTTAAATCAGCGGTGAGAGACGAATGATAATGACAATGTCGTATATCAATCATCGCGGAGGCTGTTACCGGGCGGGGATTCGAACTCACGACCCCTGGAATGAAAGTCAGACGCGTAACGGACTGAGCTTATCGGGCCAAGCTTGAGTGTAAATGATAAAATATCATCAAATACCAAATGTACATGCATGTGTCCTTTCTCTCCATAAACTTGAATCCAAAATACAAACTATAATGGTATTACATACTAACGCCTGTGGATATCGAGTGCGTTTTGATAATAACGGAATAAACCAAATATGTGTTATTGTTAGGTAACAATAGAAATAAATGCACCATTAAACATTATTCAGTTGTAATTGATCAATACACATTACATTGTTACCGATTGCAGCGGGCCCATTTAAATATAAACAAGACGCGTCGTAATCAATATAGCCTGCAAATTTAACATTTATTGCCGCAGCTGTTACAACCTGTCTACCAGAAATACAATATTTGGAAGCAGCAATTCTAATAATACATTATAAAAGAACCAGTTTGAAGTACCGAATCAGTATAAGAAGAAAAACAGTCTCGGATTCATTAAGTCTGTGCATGAAGGATAATGCCACAATAATGGCCCTATCCTCTGGCTCCAGGTATAGGATGACTTTTATCGACCACCACATGGCACAATAGACTGCCTTTATGATAAGCATTATCATCTTGCTACAGCTCGAACAGTTTCTCTTTTCAAACAGTAATGAATGGACTCCGTGATTCCAAGGAATTGGAAATAACAATACTATTGAGTCGATGGACAGGGTCATTGATTTTGTGATAGTCTATTGTTATTGTCAATATTTCAATGATACAACAATCACGTGGACACACAGAACAAAGGAAACAGCCATGAAAGTATGAAAAACGCAGACACTGTTTCATCTAGTCTGTTCATGATGGATAATTGCAACATGCAACACCCACCACGCCCCCTTGCTACGGCTCAAGCAGTATGTTCCTATTTTAGCACAATACTGAAAAAGCGCCATAATTCCAAGAAATTAGATTTTATAGAACCGCTTGGTAAAAGTATAGGACGACGTTTACGGCAACCAGACAGTAGGTAAGGCTGATGCTGTGATAGTCAATGATATAACAATATATGGATCCAAACTCTGTCAAGACAATAACAGACTGAATAAGTTACATGATTCCAGTATATCAACCATAGTACATGTAACAGCAATAAATAACAGTACGCGCTGACGCTGACGGGCCTGAAAACTTGAATTGGTTATTTATATTTTCAGGCATGTTGTTTCTATAAAGTTTGAACTCGGTTAGCTCAGTCGGTAGCGCGTCTGATTATAAAGCCTGGGGCTGTGAGTTTGCATTGTTTTTTTCGAGCACCGATTAACATTCAATGATCCAAGCAAAAAGGGGTTATGTTAATTGATCGCCTGTCAGCCCTCGATGGCACAAACATTTCAAGCAATTAAAAATGGAAGGAATATATTCAACGTAATAAACCAAAACGCGTGTTTTGCCTTTCTCCTTCCGCTGTATGCAATCAGCAAATCTTTATAAAGACAGTGTGTATCGTATGTCGTCTGAATTTCAATAGTGAATAACACAACTTCCCATTAATCAATAGAGAAGTTGTCAGTTTAATATTACAGGTAAAACATATCGTTGCATATAGCCCAGCAAATGGTTTCATGGTGACTGTATTGATTTTAAATTGGTATAATGCTCTAGAAAAAAGAAAAAAAAAACTCTGATTTGAGGTTTATGTTTAGAATGCATACCGTTTAATTAATGATAGTTACAGTCTGTATTTTTGTTATACTTGAGAACGGTTGTAAACATGTTATCAGGTCCAGGTATACGATACAGGTAAGGCAGGTAAAATGTATATATATGTAATGTATATATATGTAAGTAATACTTATGAATTGGCTGCATAACAAACTGTGTTTATCCGCTTTACATAGTCAGTGCAATAATGAACCCAAATATCAACTTAATTTGAATCGATTATAGATTGCATTTCTTTCAATAAAACTCAAAGTAGCACTTAATATTGATAATACGTATAACTGAAATAGGAAAGCAATATTAAAGTATTGCATATGTAGCAACGCATGCGACTTGATGACACTTATAAATTCCACTTTCTTTTCTTTACCAATTTCTACTTTCATTCAAAATTACAACGACAGTTTTAAATGTTTTATTAGACGAGCGTTTGATTGGCAAACATTTTACTAGATTGTCTATAGATATAATATACACTAACTGTATTAACTAGATTATCTGATGAAATGACGCGTTGAAAGCATAAGATAATAGAATACAGCAGACTCGGTTTAACTGAATCTGTTCATGATTGGTTATGGAATATGCAGTACAATTGGCGCCCCCTGGCACCAGATTCAACTGAAGTGTTTATTCGAATAATAATGACGATATAAAACACTCGTTTTGCATATAAGGTTTGACGCAATCATTTGAATGACTCAATGGTATTCTAAGCGATTGTTAAACAAGAGTTTAATAGCGTTATTCAATTTTTGAGCCGAAATATTACCGAATGAACGCGTTTATAAGATATGTATTTAAATAGTTTTATATATTTTATAAACCAAGCTATAGTTCTTTAGTACAACGCTCAGTTTCGAATAAAATCCAATAGAACACTACCGTTTTACATATTTTATATTTATATATGAATACAATTTCATTCTGTTATTTCAACATTTAGCATCGTAAGTATCTCTTTCTTGCATCAATATTTTATAACCATTTTTATGAAACAAAGTCGTTCAAATCTTAGCCTTAGGCTCGAGCAATTCTGAATTTGATTATTTGACTTACGTTAATATATTGATTATTGTCACCATCGAGACGGGCTAAGGGCATCCAAGGTATGCTTAAAAAATAAAATCACTATTGATTGGTGTTTAGATTATTGGAGTTTAGGTATGTAAAATTTGAATATAGAATGTAACTACTATTGATATTAAATCTCAGTACGTTAAATTGAACTTCATTAGTGATTAATGAGTGGAACCGGCTATGGAACATTTCCAATAATCTAATAAACCTTTTATAAGGAAGCAATTATGTTCGATTTCTGATGCAGCCGGATGCTCACCCAATAGCTAGTTAAATTGATGGGTAACATACATAACTGTATTATATAACCTCATGTTGCCATTACTGTAGATGGATTGCGTATAATAAAAGATACACATATAACATATCAATTTATTTTCACTATTAAGTTACTTAACGTGCTCATAGTTTTCTTGTTTTTAAAACCAATTAACCGCTGCCGGTGTCAACTGATTAGAAAACGAAGTTATTAATTACGTTTCTATACAACATAATCTATTTAAAACCGCGTCGTAGCGCCTTATGCAGGGATTATAATTATAGCATTAGATAGACAAAATACAATGCAAGTCTCAAGTATGCTCGTAATGCTGTTTACTTGCATACATGAAACGTGCAACCGAGCAGCTTGAACAACATTGCAAAATATCTGGTTCGCATGTCCGTTGTGCAATGGATGCTTGCGCGAAGAAGACACACCTGGGAGTTTGTATTTACTCTCCACGTCTGACATTGCCACGTATACTATACTGAAGTCGCTGCTCATGTCCTTATCAAAGGTATAAAAAAATACATACACACAGTGTTACATAATTAAATTATTTCCAAAATAATAAGCAAAGAAAATTCTAGATTACCTTGTTAAACTCTCCTTATCCTTGTGTTTGATCTAATTTACTATATAAACGTTCAAGGCAATCAATACCGCAGTCGACTGTATGAATGCATTCTAGTTTAAGTTTCGCATGAGCTATATCGAAACATTATATATAGCTGTTTCGTTGCCGTGACGTGACGTACACAGCGACGACAAACAAAGGTATTTCAACGTTATAGAAATTATATTAGACATTATATGTAACCAATTGTTGTGCTTTTTTTTAGCAAAAACATATCGAAGATTGCTTTTGTTTTATATTTCGGTCGATTTAACAACCAGTCCGGTAGAACCATATGAAAATGATATAATTGCCAAAAGCACACACAAAGCCAAGCTTTATGAATTGTACGAATATTTGTAAAGAACAATATGTAGGTTGCCGTCTGACAACAAAGAACAAGGTCATCCGTGTTATCGTATTGCACTACCACGTCTTATCTAATCGTTATTGATACTTAAAGATTGATGTAACTCTCAATTTACTGTTAAAAGTGGTCTGGACCAAAGCTGACGCTTGTAAGATAATAATGTAATTATATAATTACCTTTTATTATTTAAGTTGAGACTATGTGTGGTATGACAACACCATAGCCTTCTATAAACGGCTTTTCATTACCACAATGGGAAAATATGTTTGTTCATAAATGCATTGATATCTTCGCACATATCTATCGACCGTTCTTATACTGACAGATGATATAATTGTCCGAGTACATACGATTGAATTGGAAATTGTACGATAATTTCTTTCAGCGAAGTAATTAATTTGCATATTAGAGTTACTGATCAGCAAATTCAGATAGAAAACATGTTTTAGTTACGTTTAAGAGTGGTATCGGTCGTTATAAATGCATGGACGGTCATAAGAATTCACGAAAATATTTGTCATCCATTTACAAATTGTTTTATTCTTTACAAAAAAAATATCTTCAGATGATTACTGGTTATGCCGCTTTAAATATCGAGGGCTCAGTGCAACACTAGTATATTTACAGTTTTGGTATATACTGAGTATATACTGAGTAGACTAATGTTGAACTAAATTTTCGATGTATATCTAGATAACAGTATGCAGACATTTTAAATAGTACGTTAACCATATGCAAATTACAGTGATTATGTTGTTGAGGTATTACTATTTGAATGTACTGGATTAGTTAACTAAATTACTATAATCATTGTTGAACAAACAAATAATAACCAGGGTTAACAATATTGAAAAAAATATTTACATACTTTTTCACATATATCAAGCATAAAAACAATAATACAGTAACATTACTTAATAGAAGATAGCACAACATTACTTTGCATTCATTTAATAGTTTATATCAATAAGTGTATGCATTAATATACGGGATACAACTCCGAATAAGGTACCCAAATGTAAATTACACAATTCTGTCCCTTTCTGTACTGTACCCCATACTAAATATCATAAGTTTTAACATAATTCTTCGGGAAACATTTCCAGGAAAGTGTTGAAATATTGTTTTAATTAATTAATATTGATTAAAATTAAATCGATTATTGATTAATCTATTGTTCCAATACATATCTCATGCATTGGGATAAGTCCACAAGAAGCAAAATGTAACACTAAACAACAACGTACAATTTGAAGTTTGCAGAACGGATCCAGGTTCTTACGATTTGGTCCGTTGAGTAGCAATGTTGTAAAAGCCGCATTTGAACACGTTATTTGGTCAGTTGCTACAACTTAAAGTTTGGATGACGTCACAGTTTAGTCAGATTTAATTGCTATTAAACCCCAAACTTTTCTATAAAAAGAAATGGGAGGAGCCTAATTTCAAATGGTGGCTTTTTTTTGCAACAATGTTGAATTGGCAGATGTTTTTCTGTAAAACATAGTAACAAATATGTCAATATTTTCAAAAAGAAGTGCACTTGTAGGGACATATTTTGTCTTTATAAAAATGCCCTTTATTCACAAAAGCTCCCTGAAACAAAGTAGTAGTAGTCCTTACAAAATTGAAATATCAATGAAAATTTGCTAAATATTTGAATTTTGAACCACGTTTGACCCTTGTCACGTGGTGTAAACAGCAACACTTGTTTGGAGATGTGTATAACCAACTTGTGAGGAGCCATGCAGTGTTTGATATCTCAGAGTAGAATAATGTGTTTGACTTTCATTTTGTGAATTACATGTTTAGGAAGATCAATCTTCATAATATTTCTGCCTTTTTCATATACATGTATAAACAAATGATTATACATTGTAGTTTTTGGCTTATCTCAGATACATGCATACTTGCTTTTTTATTTGGATGCAAATAAGTTACAATTCACACTTACCTTGGCTGATCATTGTTTTAAATCCCATAATTCACAATAGCTTCCTTTTGGAAAGAACGTTTAGTTTTGTGTTTTAGCAAATGAATGTCATTTTATTGTTTATACAGTTCTTATGTCACAGCCTTCAATTAAAAACACTTAGTGCTATATAGGTGGCCTTGGATGTTTGTGTATGAACCATGTACTAGGTTCAAAACACAATTTGGCATAGTTTAGATCTTGGTTGGTTTAATATTCTTTGCTTTTTTTTCTAACATAATAAGTAAGAACCAAACTCCTACATTTGAAAACATATTCCAGTATTGTCTGTATCTACGTTTTGGTAAATGACTGTTTCTTTGATTAGGAAATGAAAATTCACCTAGCCAAAACTGATGTTGAAATGAATGGACATGAAAACTATATCCATAACTGTTGTACAGGAATGTATTTATTTTCATGGTCATCATCAACATCATAATCACGTCATCATTTTCCCCATCTGTGCTTCTATTTTGTCCTGATTGCCATTTGACAATAAATATTCCTTTATGTTCTGTGTCTAACTATAGTTATTTTCATCAACATTAATTGACCAGTCTGATGTAACTAAATGATCCTCAAAATCACACTCATTATAATTAAATAAATGAAATAATATACAAAACTTTTCCCTCGAAACTTTCAAAGTATTTCCACGATTTTCTTCAATTTGTAAGTTTTGCCAGGGAAATTGTGAACCTAAATGGAATTGGTCATTCTATAATGTCAAAGGGGTTTCTTTATTTTTCAATCTTTGTATGTTTTATCTCACAAATAATTGTTTGCCCTTTACTTGTGTCCAAGTAATTTATTTACAATTAATTACAACATGTATGCCCGTTTGATATACGTCCATAATAAATCAGATAAACTATTTTTCATAAATAACTTTTATTCTCTCTAGGTAAATAATGTACTAATCCATAGAACTTGACCCAAATAATTTCACTTTATCTCTTTGATCATGACCAGAGATGTGTTATACATGTATGTAACCCAGCATGAAACTGTAAATTGGATGTACATGTACCTAATTAGCAAATTTGTTTATTATGCATGCAGATAAGATGGCCATTGCGATCTATTTGAATGCTGTGTTTGTTGTAGTAAGTCTGGGGAAACCTTTATTGCAATCCATAATACTGAGGAACCCGTACATACAATAAACATTGTTGTTTAAAACAACTTGCAACAGGCAGTATCTTCTATGGCTATGCTGGTAGTTACAGCTTATGTTGGACATGAGTATTATCAAATAACTGATGTAAAATTGTGGGCTGCTAGTGATAAGCCCCGCCTATAATGCTGTGTGTAGCATCTACCGGCGATGGGCCTTACGTGACAGGCATATAATTCCCTGCTTTTTCATTGGTGGTTAATAGACCTGATTCGGGAGATATATAAACTTATACAATTTTATACCCCAAATGCGAAATATGTTGGGACTACATAGTAGTTACGCTCATCCGTCCGTCCGTCCGTTCGTCCGTCCGTCTGTGGACAAATTTTGTAATCGCTATAAGTCCACAAGAAGCAAATGTAACACTAAACAACAAATACAATTTGAAGTTTGCAGAACGGACCCAGTTCTTACGATTTGGTCCATTGAATAGCAATGTTGGAAAAGCCATATTTAAGCATGTTGATTGGTCAGTTGCTTCAACTGAAAGTTTGGATGACGTCAGAGTTTAATAAGATTCAATTGCTATTAATTGCGAGACATGCATAGACTTCCATGCTTTTTCGTTTGTGGTTAATAGAACTGATTCGGGAGATATATAAACTAATACAATTTTATACCCCAAATACAAAGTATGTGGGGGCTATATAGGACTCACGCTCGTGCACACGAATGGGTAGTAAAGTGTCTAGGGTTAGTAATTCTTTTAAACGGTTGAAAAGCAGTTGAAAAATAATTATGTGGCTGTTGCTAGAGTCTTAAAAACAGCTTTTATGTGGCTTTTTATCTTTTGGGTGGCTAAACTTTAGCCACACAAGTAATAAGCTTGGTTCAGAGAAGCCACTCAAATACCCATTCGTAGGAACGTCCGTCCGTCCGTCTGTGAACACATTTTGTCATCGCTATTTCTCAATAACCATTGCCCGGAATTCAATAGAACCAAACATAGTTGTGCATATTACAGGCTTATTCTGCGAGAATGATCTGTCAATGGGTATGGCCCTTTGACCTTTTCATACATATTTTTTTGTGGTCGCTATTTCTCTGCAACCATTGGCCGGAATGCAATAAAACTTCACAAGAGTAATTGATACAAAGTCTAGTTGTGTATATCGTCGGCATGTTGCGCGTGAATAATTTTTTAATGAGCTATACCCCTTGAAATATTTCATTCTTTATAGGAATTAAGATGTTGCTAACTCGATCATTAAAAATGAGTTCTTTTATAATGGAGATACTAGTATGTTCGTATTCAATAACGGTTAAAATGTCCATGTAAATGGCATGTCCGGGGCAGTGCTAAGAATAATATGTAAGGATCAATCAGGAGCAGATATATTTTCTCTAGGACCAGCAATATGATAGTGAGTGATATCGGCAGCAAGATTTATGTTACCGATGGTAAGAAAGGTATGTTCGTTCGTGATAAAGAGTGGATAGAACTGTCGCGATCTTCTGTTGCCGTGTTGTCACATGTATATGGAGTATGTACTACTGATGGAGGTGGTAATGTGTTTGCATGCGGTTTTAATTCTAACAATGTTTTACAAATTGGACAGAGCGGTGATAAGGTTGCTGTTATATGTCAGTCAAATGGCCTTTTAGGTCCTCTGTCAGTGTGATAAGATAGGTAAACATCTAGAATGATAGTTACAGACAAAAGTAGACCACTCAAGGTTCTTACTTTGAACAACCGTGCATATACTGGAGTCGTATGTTCAACGATGTATTTGTTGAAGTGTCCGTATTATCCATATGTCCTTAATATGAGAGTCTTATATATTAGTAATGCTGAAAGCGGATACAACATGTTGATTTTAGAGTTGAGTCAAACCCTTGAAAAAATACATTGGTGAATTAAAAGATTAGATTATGGTGACAACGCGTTTGGAATATATCATAATACAATATATAAACCCAAAACAAAAACGTATTACGTTACTCCTACGTTACTCTCGAACACATTCAAACCGACCCGAAGCAAAATTATTCTACTTACGAAATCTCAAAATCTATGCTCGAGTAATCCCCCTTGTCAATAAGCATAACGCTGCATGCATACGTAGATAGTTGTTTTAAAAACACATTTAAATAATTAACGCATGTTTATTAGGTATATTGAACATACATGAATTTAGCCTAGTAACGTCAATAGTTGCAAGAGGAGATGACTCTATTAATTAAGGGGTGAAATATGTTCTTATAACATTATAAATTAAATATTATGTCATTTGTTCTACCTACACATTCTTCTCAATTTTTACTACACTAAACAATAAAAAAAACACATTTAAAATCGTCATGAGGATATGAAAATGTGTTTTAATTTTCTTTGTTATACTAGGGACCATCGCGTTATACCTGTTAAATTAAGAAAAATTCGTAACTACGATGGTAAAATCTCGATGGCTTAGTAACATTAAATAAACATACAAAAAAGTAAAATGTATACATGTAGCGAAATGTTACAGATATACATTATATTTCATATCAAAGTCCTCATGAGACACAAGAAGAAGGTTAATTGTTATTTCTTATAAGGCAAAACTTAAATGTTTGAATTATAGAATAGGAGCGTGGGTTTTAGTTTTCGGTGAAAGGAAACATAATTTTTATTGTTTTAATTATCGTTTAAAGCTTATGCACTATTAGAAGCAGTCTCTTACAGTAATTAAATATTGGATGTATGTCTATTGATATAAAGGGAAATTATTCTACTTACAAAATCTCAAAATATATGCTCGAGTAATCCCCCTTGTCAATAAGCCTAACGATGCATGCATACGTAGATAGTTGTACATGTATAAACAAAACACATTTAAATAAGTAACGCATGTTTATAAGGCATATTGACCATACATGCATTTAACCTAGTAACGTCAATAGTTGCAAAAGGAGATGACTATCAATTAATGAGTGAAATGTGTGCTTATTACAATATAATGTAAATAATATGTAACACTTATAATTATTCTACCTACGCCTTCTTCTCAAGTTTTGCATCACTAAACAATGAAACAACACATTTTAAATCATCATGAGGATATGAAAGTATGTTTTATTTTTCTTTGTTACACTAGGGGCCATCGCGTTATATACTACGATGGTAAAATCTCGATGGCTTAGTTATATAAAATAGACATACAAAAAATTAAAATGTTTACATGTAGTGAAATGTTACAGACATACATTATATTTCATATCAAAGAACAGGAATAAGAACTAATTTTAAAATTGAAATAATACAAATAAAAAATGAAATACATAAACAGAAACTACACTAAATTTATTATGAAGTTGTAAAACTACTTGTAAGAAATAATAAAAACAGAGGACACCCGGGGTCGAACAGGGGACCTGTCGATTTGCAGCCGAATGCTCTACCACTGAGCTATGTCCCCTTCTGATATAAACCAACTTATGTCATGTATTTACAAAACAATGGTTTATGATGCAATAAATGGACATGTTGGTTATTAGTGTAAGCTATCAATAGAAAATTGGGCATCTGTTAATTTTCGACAATAAAACAAATAAAAGTTCTGTTTTACATATATTGCTCACTGTTGTAATGTAACTCGTTCTCATCCCGGATCCAGGAAGATGTAAGTTGTTATTTCTTATACACCATTAGTTGTGTTGTTTGCTTGTGTGAGCTCGGAGAGCGGATTCTTGTTTTTCTGTGAAAGGAAACGTATTATTCTTATAATTCATATTGTTTGAATTATCATTTAAACTCGTGCACTACTAGTAGCAATTGTCCTTTATTATACGTATTAAGCATAAAGGGAAATTATTCTACTTAAAATATCTCACAATCTATGCTCGAGTAATCTTCCTTGTCAATAAGCATAACGCTGCATGCATACGTAGATAATTGTATAAACAA